>CAJHNH020000146.1:192500-202500 GCA_905116865.2 Candidula unifasciata
GCTGTTAGAAAGTCTCACTTGTATCCGCTGAGCCTTGAGCGATGCCGGCGTTAGCGTAGCTAATGAATGTGTTATGAACTAGTCATTAGTCATTACAGAAGTCACTGATTTTCAGTCACACTGGAAATAAACCCGTGCTGAAGCAAAGATTTGTGTTTTGTTTATTTAAAACTCATGCCTAATTTCAAATAAAGATCGGAATGAGGGTAGAGCACAAGTCACACCAAGAGAGATCGTATACAGGCAGAGACTTACAAACACTTGAAGTTGCCAACTAAAACTAGTCAGCCACAGAGATAAAGGAGGTCCGTGGTATCTGCAGCGGGAGCTCCGAATGCTAAAGAAGAAGAATACTTGATTGGCGTATCTATTTGTGAGATGCATTTGGCTCTAAAAATGTGAAAATTTTATTCTCATTCCACAAGTAAATGTCCTGGTTGGGGATAGACTTTGCCTGCAAACAGAAAGGACCATTACCACGCCTTAGGCTATTGGGCATATAGGGCTAGACCAATATTTGTAGACCAATCGGCACTTGATTGGCGATGCGGTCAGAATCACACTGGGCGCCTTACTTCCCAGGACTCTACCCGGTACCCACTCAAGGCGGGGGTTGACCTGAAGCCAAGGTCATTTTTGAAAAAAGAGTCCAGTACCGTCAAGACCTAAACCCATGACCATCTGATCCGCAGGCGAGCGTCTAGCCGCTACACCACGACGGCTACCTGTCTGTGACTACAACAATTTTGTTGTTGTTGCGGGTTAATCTCACTTGGCTGTGCAAAGTAAGTGTAGTCCTAAACTAGGGTGCCGAGTATTCTAGAACATGATAAATGGGGTGGATAAATGGAGTAGTGTTTCCGATTCCCTTTCATGTTATATTTCTTTCCATGAATGAATGAATGAATGAATGAATGAATGAATGAATGAATGAATGAATGAATGAATGAATGAACGAATGAATGAATGAATGAATGAATGAATGAAGAATCGACAACACTGTACTCGGGACATTTCTACAAGTGCTCCGTCCCCTTCTTCAGTAACCAACGAAGATAGACATGCTAATGGTACCAGTTGAACCTGGTTTGAAGTCCGCCTCTGTTTCCATTTTAATGATGAAAATCTCCCAGAACCTTTACTCACTCCTCGTCTATTTTCTAATTTGAGGGGAAGAGAGGGGATGGAGGAACTCAAGGTGCCTAAACCTCCAGGTTCCAGCACAATTTTTTTAAAAACAATTGTGTCTGTGAGTGTGCATGTGTGTGCGCACGCGTGTAAGCGTGCGTATGTGTGATGTGTGTGCGCGTATGCGTGAAAACGTTTGCGTCAAGACTGTTACTTCATCTAAACTGACAAATGACCTTCTCAGACTGTGAGCTGCCTTACAAGACAACAGAACTTGCTGAAGTAACTTCATTAGACGCCCTACACAAAACACACATTTGTCAATTTATTGATGTACGCAGTTTTGCTAATTACTGCAACAATAACACTCTTAAAAAATAAAAGATTTCCGACCTTTTGCGATGATTTACTTTTATTAAAATCAACTTTAAAAACACAGAGATCAAGTGACTAGTTGAACAGTGCAGATAAAGGATGTACACCCTATGAGTTGGATTCAGAGGGAAGTGAGCAAATAGTTTAAACAATTTTCACGCAGAGGGCAAAAGAAAGGCAAAGTGGTAATCAAGTTTTTTTGGGGCGACTGAGGAAAGAGACTGAGCAAGTGTGATAATTTTCATAGTCCAGTGATGAATATTCTTAGTTGACTCGTTCGTTCAAATAGTGTACATTGTTGGTGTGAACTATGTTGATCTTATACTACCGTGGTAATCAAGTAGTTTGTTGTTGTTATTAAATGGGTTTGCAATGTACTGTGTTTATTTAAAAAGGGAAACATTGTTTTGAAAATACAATAAAACTTTGATTAACCGCCAACGTCCGGGTCAGGACTGTGACGGATAAGAGAATAGACGCATTACATAAATCTCTTGATACATGTGAACAATAACTTGATTTCACTACGGGCTTGGGACGAAAATGAAAAAAAAAAAAAAAATCAGTTAAAAGCGAAAAATAAATACACATTGAATTTAACTTTGCAAAACGATCAATATAAACTTCAATATAAGAGTAGCAATGAAAACAAATGTATTGTAATACTTTAAACCTATTTTACTTTTAAAAAAAAAAATCTGCCATCTCCTTCTGTGTCTTTATGACTTTTGTTTACTGATACTCCTCTATTTTTTAAACGATGACGGATAACAGAAATTGACGGTTACACGAGTAAAGGATAATCGAAGTTTTTCTAATGTTTATTTCTGTTTTAGGCCGGGAATATCACCGAGGTCGGAGACAACAGCCTGCCGCCAAACTTGACCGTGATCCACTTCAACGGAAACCCCATAACTAGCGTATCTCGTAACGCCTTCAAAGCTTCCGCCAACACTTTGGATGCTCTCGTTTTCACAGGGGCCAGATTTACCAAGCTACCTGATGCATTACTTGGCTTACAGAATTTAACATCTTTCGCTGTATTTGACACACAAATCAAAGACTGGAATATCCCTGCACTACAACACGTCAACAAAACGCTAGCCTCCGTTAATATAGAAGCCTTGACCCAATGGCCTACCTGGGTGTCTGATTTGACTTCTCTTCGTAGCATTTATATTTCCGACAGTAATATAAGTAATATCCCAGACGATGCTCTTCGTAATGTTATAGACAAACTAGTAGTATTGAATCTGATTAATGTCAGTTTACATACTGTCCCAAAAGCTATATCTCAGTTGAACCTCACCTCTCTGTCACTTTCCGGTAACAACCTAACTGATGTCACAGGGCTTCCGAAAGTTAACCATGTAGACTTAAGTTTCAATGCCATTTCAGACTCTGACAAGCTTGTTATAGCCTTGCTTCCTATCGGGGCTAGAATAACTACTCTGTATTTAGAAGGCAACAATCTGACGGAGATTCCTGGTTTTGAGAATGTAGAAATAGAGAGGCTTATACTCAACAAAAATCAAATCTCTGATCACACGAAAGGCTCACTCCCGCCAGCACTTACTGACTTGGCCCTGTCTGGAAACCGTCTGACCTTGGTACCAACTATGGTAACTAACTTGCCTAATATTAGTTCGATAGATTTATCTTTCAACTTTATCAAAAATATCTCTACCACACTGATACATCCAAAACTTGAACAGCTGGATATATCAAACAACAATATAACACAAATACTGTCATCGGATTTTCCACTCGGTTCTTCCTTAACCAAGCTTTATGCAAATGGAAACCCCATTGTTAACATCCCTCCTGATGCTTTTAAGAATCTACAAAATCTCACCGACTTGCGCCTGGATGACACTAATATAACCAGCGCCCCTTTGTTTCTGACGCCCCTTGTTCATTTGAAGACACTGTCCATGTCAAACATTCCGGCTTTAAATTGTTCGTATCCCCGCGATGAGTCACTGGTCAAGTGGTTCTCATCCCGCGAGTTATGGTCAGTGACCGGAAGCTGTAGTAATGGGGTCAACATTCAGGATTTCTACAGCGATAAAAGTCCTTCTTTGGTGTCCAGCCTGAGATGTGTCTCTTTCTGTTTCGTTATGTTTCTGTTGCTGTGTGTGTTTCGTAATTAGTTATAATCTTTATAGACATAACAATACATGCATTGTTAGCCACGAGAGCAAACGATTTAAAAGAAAAACAATTAAACACTGGTGACACTAGACAAGTGAACATCATGTGATAATCACTGTACACGGTCAATCGTATTATGGCAATCACTAAGAGGAAATAAATATCACAGTATGACATGCATACAAATCGCAACATGATTAAGCAAGTGAATTCAGGCAACTATCTTGGAACAGACATAGCATCTGATGCAAGATGTTTTGCTGAAATTACAAAAAGAATCACCAAGGCAAAAGCGACCTTTATCAAATGCAAAATATCATCATCATTATCTTCATAAATTTCCACTTCTGTCATTAAGCTTTGCGGTGACGAACAGTCTGCGATCGATAGCTTGATGTGCCACAATGGCTGTTGTCATTCCATATCGATGTAGAAGCCCATTAATGTCATCAATCCATATTCTCCTAGGAAGGCCTCTTGCTTTAACTTTAGATATTGTCATGTCTAGTGCCTACGATGCAAAAGATATTCACAAATAAAAAGTTAACTCCAGTAAGACAAAAAACTGACCACAGAGTGTTATAGTGCGATTTAGAACCTGTACTACTGAATGCACATGAGACACAGACAATAAGTAGACACGGTGAAAAACATTGCTAACAGAGGAAATATGCTTTTGACAAGAATGCAAAGAATATCATTGAATTAAAAAAAAATCCTTCTCGAAGCAAATGAAAACCGTAAACTGATGAGAGAACTTAGACATAGACAGTTGGTGTGTTTTCGGTCATGTGATGAGAAAGAATAGACTGGACAACTTTGTAACCACTGACAATACTGTTGGCAAGAAAGCAGTGAGGTCAATACCAGGAAGGCTTAGCTATACTGATGGGCGTGGCAAGAACGCTAACCATGATATGTAATTCCTATGAATCGATGAATCGTATGAAATGACGAAATATGACAACATACACTTATCGGCACGGCACATGGTGATGGTAGTGACGACAGCTATATTATGTTGGCAATGACATTGATACAAACGTCAGATATTCTGTGATAATACAGATATAGGCTTACAGAAAAGTAGCCTAAAGAATGTACATTATTAGATAATATAATCATAAGCTGCCTATTTTGTCACAATAAGCCATCAGTACTTATCTGAGATGTGTTAAAAAAAAAAAAAAAGGAGCCAATAACGTACAAAGGCTGGCCATAAGCCCTTTCCTTCACTTTCAACGAATAGCAGGAGAAAGTTGAAACTTGGCAGACTCAAAGCACTTTTATGTGAATTGAGCGTATATAGGATGTCAGTTTTGTGGTTGATAATTCCCAACGTTAGTGGAAGAATACACTTGTTGCAACACTTGAGATTTTCTTTCTTGTTTATTATTTTTAAAATATGTATGTCTTGTATACATTATGTCACAACAGCAACGAAATCACTGCTCAGAATTGTATATGAAATATCAAGCACCAAAGAATTAGAAAGTACTTTTAGTGCACAAACAATGTTTTTTAACAGTAATTGTTGTGATTCAATTTCGAATAGTAAAAACAAGAACTTGGAGACAATGTTGCAGCGGGGAGAGTCTGCGTGCTCTAGGCACCACTCGACACTCGGGATAAATAAGGCGGTATTGATAGAGATGTTAAAATACGAATACAAAAAGCAACGAGGAGCTTTCATAGTACTAGGCAATTTGTGCAGGTCAAAAGAAATTAAAACTATTTCTAAACTAATAATTTTCAACTCTAATGTCAAATCAGCACTGCTGTATGGAGCGGAAACATAAAGAACAATTACTCTTAAACAACAAAGATTCATTAACTGGTGGCTGCGGAGAATAAGGTTAGTTGTGTATCCTTTACAGGACGTTGCAGAACCAACCGTAACAGCCCCTAGCTGTTGTGTGATTTTTCTAGGCAAATTTACCTCCAGTAGTTTGCCATTGCTTACTGGACGGTCGGCTTTCTTGATAACACCGTCGAAACCAACGGCCCGCAGCTGGGATCGAACCCGGCATCCCGGCATTACTAGGCGTTCGTATCGATTGCGGAGAATAGGGGGAATTAAATGGTAGGACAGAATAACTAATGTAGAGCTTTTGCAGAAAGCTAAACAGTTTCCGGTGGACCTATAGGTGAAGAAAAAACTCTGGTTTTGGATAGGACAAACTTTGAGAAAACCTGAAAACAATATAACTAGAATGTTTTTACACTGAAAACTCACCAGGGCATTGAAAACAAGGAAGACAAAAAAAAAAAAAAAAAAAAAAAAAAAACGGAGAAGGGAGCAAGAGAGTGAAGGTGAAAGATGAAGAGTACGTGGGATGAGTTGCATGCACCATCGAAGGATAGAACGACTTGACGTGAGTTGTTTGAGGGTCTATGCTCCACTGGGGGATAGAAGTCACAAGAAAATATATACTGCATTATGTCCATGTCTACAGCTAGTCCCTAACAGCAGTAACAATAAAATGGGTAATTTTGTCACCACCACGCAGGCCACCTTAACTTTCCCGGACTATTCCTCACTGGTACTCAATTGAGGCCCCTCGATCTAGAAACCCTAGGTAAACATGAATATGCTGCAGTTTCGCGGCTCCTAGAATTTATTAGATGAACACCTTTGTCGGTTATGGAAAAAGTAAGGGACACAATTTTGCAACAACATTATTCGCCATAAATATTTGATTGTTTCCCGTTGAGCTTCATATCCTCATTGGTTAGCCGGTAGACGACTTTTTCGTCAGGTGGTCTCATTTGATCGCATCAGCACTGCTGGAGTCCCTTTCATGACTGTTAGTGGCGTGCATTGCTAAGCTGTTTTATGTGGCACACACAGTCTAGTCACAATTATAACCTAAAACCCCTACTTCAGGGAATTGGTTGAACGTGACGATTTTTCCCCCAGCAAAGAACCTACCAACTTACAACTGTGCCTAAGTTGTTACGTTCTCTTGATACAAACCTTTCTGTGTGTTTTTTACAGAGCACACACTGAGCTTGACACCCCCCCCCACCCCTTAAAAAAAAACATTGGACAACATAGTACTTCCGAACAGTCTGTTGCCCCAGTTTAACTGTTTTGTGTGGTGTGTGTGTGTGTATACAGTTGAACTTGGTTTCTGTAATTTGTTCGAGTTGACCCCTACCAAACAGTGACTCACTGGGTCTCTAATTGTCAATATTTCCGGCTGTAATTTCTAATGGAAACAATTAAGAGTATGTGTTTATCTTCATACGCAAATCAGAGAACTGAAAATAGCAATACATACAAAACAAAGTTTGATTGAAAAAAAAAAAAAAAAAAAACGTAAGCTGCATCCACATCAGATCTGAATCTACCACTAGAAGATGCACATAAATAAATCTTGAGGCCACAGCAATAGCAAATTCTGTCTAGTATTGGACCAGCCATAGCAACTGCACGATCGTTCTCTTGAACACCCGCATGACCTTGCTTCTGTATGTATTTTTCCATAATTCACTCAGCGGTACCTTGTTCCTGATTACTCTCATAGGTGTAAAAAAATTAGGTGAAAAATAACGGCGGAGATGTGGTTTTATAGACGAATGATGAGAACAATCCTGACAGATGACACGAATAATGATGATGTCTTGAAAGAAACTGAATCACGAATAGAACTGATTGCTTACAGCAGGAGGAGACAATCTAAATTTGTTGGTCATGTCAAAAAGAGGAGTAAACTGGAGTGCATTGTTACGATGGGATATTTGGAGGGGAAAGGGGGAAGAAGGTGAACGAGACACAAGATGCAGGGCAGTTTGACATCATGGCATTGACAATCATCTGTGTCAGAATTTATTGGAATTAAACATGACTGAATGTTGTGGATAGACATGACTATTTACGCCACACGGCATGAACTATATAAAAAAGAAAAGAAAAAGAAAGTAAAGAAATAGTAACCGTCTCTTTCCGATGTTCGTAAAAGTTGTCATAGACTCTGTCAAATCATTTACACCATCATATCATGGCTTTTCTGTCTAGGGCATTCATGTGTGTGAGGTAACGAGCACCCAGATAGATTAGCTTCTGCAGCTACTCTGAAATACTCTAGAATAAAGCGGACGTGGTGTAGGCTCTCTGGGGGATCAGATGGATAATTCAATAGATCAGACAGAGTATCCGTATACTGAAAAACTAATTCAGCCAGGAAAAGGAAAAAGGAAGAGGGGGGAGGTGGGGCGGGGGGGGGGGGGGCTAGAGGTTCTGGAAGATATTCAACACTGAGGGGAAAACATAGGCGGACTTTTAATCAGGTTGCAACTCGCCCTATCAGCAGGTCGACTCTTTGTTGACTGCTGAAAAAGGGGACGGAGCACGTGTGGGAACATCCAGCATGCAGTGATGTCAGTTCTTGATTCATTCATTAGTTTCTTCTACTCATTCTTATTATCCATTGTGCTCTGAAACGAATTCCGAGAACTCTTCTCTGAAACCACAAGCACAAGGTCCGCTTGTGTAATAATTTCCCAGGGAGCCATGGTAGTGCCTTGACCTGACGCTTACCTACCTAACTGAAGAGCTTGGGTTCCTATCCGCATGGAGTTGCATTTTGTTTTATTGACTGTCACTACCAGATGGACGTATGTCCTGGGAAATATAGGCGGCTGCTGTGTTGTTGACCCCATTACTCACAAAGAGACTATAGGTGAGTTGCGTATCCTTTACAGGACGTTGCAGAACCAACCCCAGCAGCCCCTGGCTGTTGTGTCTTTTTTCTAGGCAAATTAACCTCCACTAGTTTAAAGACTATAGATTAATAGTAAAAAAATGAACCCAGCATCAAATACATGATGCCACGCTAGGATACACAGGCTCCATTACTTCAGCTGTCAACGATTCCCCTTGTGGGTTCCAGCCTCCCATGTTTGGGGACACAAGAACAGACCCACTGCTTCTTGACACCAAAAGGACATTTATGTGGGGGTTTGTTGAAACCGGATGTGATGAACCCAACGACTCTGGTATCGTAGCCTAGCTATAGACAACATTAAGTCAAATACTTAAAAAATCAGGGGGAGGGAGGAATCCAAACATGTATATATATATATATATATATATATATATATATATATACATATATACACACGCACACACGATACAGGGACATTTATTGATCAGCACTCATAAAAAGAAGTAGAAAAATAGGAAGGCACACTAGGTAACATACAAATTGAAAGCTATCGTTACCATGCCGGGAATCGAACCTGTCACTCCAAATGGTGTGTGCGCCTCGCTATAGTAACAAGCGTAGTAAAAACACAAACAACTATAAACACCCCCCCCCTCCCCCAAGTGTCTTCGTTGCCATGTCTATCCTACAGCTTGAAGTCCACAACTATGGAATATGGAAAGAATTCACCTCAAACCGTGACCTCCCACCCACCCACCCACTCACACACACACACACACACACACACAAAAGGAACACACAAAAGGCCTTGTGTATATGTGTGTGAGAGTATGTGGATATATATATAATCTCTCACACACATACACAAAGGGCCATTTTCTAGAAGAAGAAAAAGATGCTGGTACTCACACAAAGTGTCTATCAGTGTGGCGCAGAAAATGATGACTAAAAAATGTGCAACTACTGCGTACTGTTCTCTACCCAACAAACAGAAAAGACATATACACACAGTAAAAGCACATACGCGTTAGTACACTTTTTGTTTGTATGCAGTTCATTTGATATGGTTTATTTGATATGAATATGAAATAACAGAAGTAATTAAAATTTTCCGCAAATTGCCCCAGTGTGAACAGATTTCCACATGTTTCTAATTAGATGCAAACAACACCGGTGTTAGCTTTCAGGCTAGGAGGAAATATAAGCTTTAGAGAAGAATACAAGTAATTTCCGTATCTGTTATTATAAAATGCAGTCATGTAAAAATGATGGATATAGAAGGAATAAAAAGCCAAAAAACAAAGATCTTAGGTTGACCAGAAGAAAAAAACATTGAAGCAATGAGATAGGCAAAGAGTAATTTTCAGCGTATTTTTGAATCGAGATTTCATCTCTATTGTTTACATGTTTAAAGTTGCCTAGTTGGTGTCTTAAGTTCACTAGTTAAAAAAAAAAAAAAAAACGTAAAGTCGAAATATTGATTTTTTTTCTAAAATTGAATGTTTTGTTACGAAACGATCACTAACACAGCTGTACATGCAATGCTATTCAAATAAATCTCATTAGGGCGAGAGAACTTCATGCACGAAGAGCTACGGTTGCCCAGTCGCTATCAGTGCTGCTTTAGATCCAGGTTCAACTTAAGGGCAGTTGGGTCACTCCATGATTACCAT
>CAJHNH020000146.1:207500-275044 GCA_905116865.2 Candidula unifasciata
GTTGTCCTCTGACTGATACGATGTCCTCAGTTTACAAAAACCAGCAGATGTTCACATGCCAGTTCCCCGTTTTAAAATTTTTTTAAATGCCAATATTTTCTTTTCTTTATGGGAACTAGAAAACTGTTGTCTGATTAACTGATTTAGGAACTGACATTCTAGCACACCGGGTATACCCATAAGTGCTCCGTTTCCCGCAGCAAATGTATTAGAGTGTAGATTCTAACTGTTCCAGTAGCACACCAATAATACACATGTCGTTCTCTTCCTCTCATACGTCCCTCCTGTCCAGATCCAGACTTAATTCCTCGTTCCCAAACTCTTGCGCATGTTATTTAATCTTATCGCGTGTCTTCTCTCAACATTCGTTCATCAGAAAACTGTATTCACAACCTCGAAACCAAAGACATTCAGTGAAAATTATCTAAACCCTGATTTTTTTCTATCTGCAACTGTTCATTGTCTTATAGGTCCTGTTCACGTTTTCCGGCCAATCTACACACTACCTGACCTTTCATTAGTGCTTTACCAGACTTTTCTATGTTGGAGGGGTGTCACGTTGTCTTCTCTTCAATTACATCAGCGCCGAGGATGTATATATAAGTGTGTGTATGTACATGTATAGTTGTGCTGGTGTTTGTGTATGTGTGTGCATATAATGCATATAAGAGTGTGTGTGCGGGCATATTCCGAGTGTGGATGAATGTGTATGCAAGATGATTGTAAACATTATTTACTTATGTATATTTTTTGACATAACATGCATTACTGATAACATGTAATTGTGGCCTGAAATATGAGTGCTTGAAAGGGCCAAATGTAAGACTGGCCTGCGTGCCCAGTTTGTAGCTCTTGGAAATAAAATTCGTTCGTTCGTTCGTTTTCTATGATATGACCACAAAATGTAGGTCAACATAACTGAACTATATTTAAAGACTCAATTGAAATAAATTGGGAGGTTTGGTCATTATCCTGTCGTTACTTCAAAGAATATTTATATTTTGATTTAATTATTTATTTTTCCTGATAGCCGATTTCAAACTGAAAATCATTTTTGATGGGGCCTCGCAGGTATAAACGCCAGACCACCGGGCAAATGTCGCTCCCAACTGGCTTGTGCCTTACGTTTCCTGTCTTATAAAAGTGTAAATTTTGTGTCACACGTCACGTGAAGCGTGGCCTACACTAAAGTAAACTGACATGATCATTCCCACCTGGGAATATATATATGTAGTGGTTGTCGGCTATGTGGATAAGTCGATGCGAACGCTTCGTAATGCCGGGATGCTGGGTTCGATCCCAGATACGGGCCATGCGCCTTGCGTTTATTTCGACAGTGGTATCAGGGGGCTGACCATCCGAAAAGCAATGGCAAACTACTGGACGTAAACTTGCCAAGAGAAACCACACAACAGCCAGGAGCTGCTGGGGTTGATTCTGCAATGTCCTGTAAAGGATACGCAATTAACTAACCAACCATATATATATATATATATATATATATATATATATATATATATATATATATATATATATATATATATATATATTATATAAATATATTGGGTAAATAGATTAAGATAAAAAAAAAAAAAAACCCAATCTTTTAGACAAAAGCAGGCGATTTTTAAATAGAAGCAGAAAAGTCAAACCCTTGATAAGTTGCAATTCTTTGTAGGCATTCTGAATATATTATTATATAAAAGCACAACACAACAAAAGAATTGTTTAATGAGAAATTATGGAGAATACATAGAACAGGCTTAGATCAGGTGGACATATAGAAATATGTAATGATTAAAACAAAGAAAATTGAATTATTTCTCGGCATTCGTTTATTTGAATAATAACCTTTCTAAGCATTATTAGATTTACGTTTTTCCTCCTCCTCCATTTTCCCGTTCTGCTTCTTTTTCTCCTCTTTATTCGTTTCTTGTTTCTTGGTTTCATTCTTCCGACTCTCCTTCTTCTTCCTTCTCCTCCATCTCCAATTTTTTTTTCTCCCTCCTTCTGGTGAAGGTAAACCTGAGGGGATCAGCTTTATTAGACCGCGTTTAGTCTAAAGGGCTCAGCCTCTCTAGTTGTCTGCCGAAAGCGTCGCACATAGCACGACCTCTGTAGCTCCGGCAACGATTCCCAGGGATCTCTATGAAAATTGTGAACTGAACAGCGCCGACGTGAAACGATCCCATGACCTTCTGAACGCGAGGCAAACTGCTTGAGCACTTCACCAAGGAGCGGCGTCCGTGGCTTAGGCGTTGTGAGTCCGACTCGTAATTCTAACGTACCGCGATCGAAACCCACTGCTGGCTGCGTGGATTTTTATCATGGTATGGGTCGTCGCAGGTCGACCCAGCATAAAATGGGTACCAGGATGGCTATCCTAGGGAAGTAAAGACGTCCGGCGTAATGCTGACCACATTACCCACCTAGTACCGATGGTCTGTACAAATATGGGTGCTCTTCCCATATACCCAATACGTCTAAGGCGTGAAAAGTGATCTTCACTTTTTTTACTTTTCACTTCACCAAGGAGACCGTTTTGCGCCTAGTTGTTCTCCTTATTTATCTCTTTTCCTTCCTTTTATTGCTCGTCTTAATCCCCCGTCTTCCTAATCACCTCCTTTTATTTCCTGCAGCTTTCTTGTATGAATTACTTCTACCTAAATTTCCTATTGAGGAACCATATAAAGCGTCTGAACCTATTCAGTATGTAAAAAAAAAAAAAAAACATATAGTTACAAAAACTGGACATTACTGTACCCGCTACTTGAACGAATTTACCATAAACCCTGACCTAAAAAGGGACAACAGAATAACAGTGATAAAGTCCAGGTTTAGACGATGTAGAGCAGCTCCCAAGAGAGTCGCATTAGCGACTGATGGCTTTCATTTCCGCAGAACTCTGTCCGTTCAAATCTCTTTACTTATGGGGTTGCTTTCATGTTTGTTGTTTTACGAAATATTTTGCGAGGTTTAGACATTCTGACATTTAGCACACTGAAAAACCTTTTGAAGTGATGTCCTTTCTTCGTCTAGTATGCTTACAGTTTATACTTACGTTCTGTTTAGATACATTGCAAAAAGGCGTTTAATGGGTATGAGGAAAATGAATGATACAAGTTCTGAGTTTGTTTCATGGACGCGGGATGCCAGGCGCCGTGTTGCATGGAAAGAGAAATCAGGAAGGGAATATAAATAAAGATGAAACGTTACCTCACATTTATGAGGAGTTTAGCTGTCAGAGAAGAATAAAGACGTTAAATTGTGTGATTGCAACAGTGGTCCTTAAATGCAATGCTCTAACAACTGAAGACTTTTTAACACACACGGATCTTGTTAGTCACAACCTCCATCGCCATGGGTTGTGATTGCAATGCTCCCACATGACACATTGTGACATTATTGACTGGAAAGACGGAAAGATGCCAAATCCAATGCTTTGCTAAACAAAAAGAAATTGAAAAAGAAAAAAAAATTGAAAAAGAAAAAAATAGTTCCGTTGAGCCAGCATCCTGAAGGGAATCTTTAGGTTATAAGTTTGACTATGTTATGCGCGTTATATAAAATGGCTATTAGCATTGCACGCCAGCAAGAGCTTGAAAAAATAATTCCTGCAGTATTGATACCGTCAAAGGAGACAGACCCAAAAATGCAGTTCCGACCTGCAACGAAGTCGCCTACTGGAGAGCCACTGGGTGTCCCGGTCGGCGATATAGAAGATGCCAGTAACAGCAAATGTTAAGGGGTTTTGAGAACAAGGGAACTGACAGCATTGGGTTACACACTATACAACTTAGATTATCTTCACAGAACACAGGTTGGGGCTGACAGCGTCAACGCATGAACTCTGTAGCTCCAGTAACGACTCCTAGGATCCCCGAAACATCGTCACCGTCCCCCAGTCATACACATGCACGCAGACATATTGACATACATGCATATCATGATGATCCTCATCAGCCGACACATTCTTCACAGAGCGTCACCAAGGAAGTATTTTTTTTTTCTCTAACTAACATTCCAGCTCTATGCGCTTACATATCCAGTGCATCCTAAATGCGTATTATCCATGTTTGCAGAGGTCAGCCTCTACCTAGTTTTCCATCACATGGTCAAAATACCTCATCCTACGCATTCGGGAGAAGATGCTGTTTATGAGCCAGTTCTTCTCGATGTTAAGATAACGGAAAATGTCCATGTTTTCTTCTTCTTCGCCCATGGTATTCTCAGAAATTTTCTGTATCATTTCAGTTCAAAAACTTCGATATGTTTCTTCAAACTTTTAAAACGAACGACGAGAGCACCCAGGACAGATAAAAAGGGTGAGAAAGATGTGTTGAAAGAAACTGAGTCAAGCACAGAACTGAATGCCTACATCAGAAAAAGACAATCTGCATTGTTTTGTGACACTGTGAAAAGGCGAAAATTGGAGTATATCGTGAAAGTAGAAGTGAAAAAAGAATCAGAGGTAGAACAAGAGAGAATATGCTGGACAGTTTGACATCAGTGGCATGTAAGATCACCTGTGCCAACAGAACTAACTGAAAAGTCCACGATAAAGAAGGTTATGAGAAGACACGATTATCAACGCCATACGGTGTGGACTGACCGTCACAATAATGTTAGGATGGTTACTGGTTGACCAAAAGTGGTCGATATGAATCAGACATTAAAAAGGTTAGTTGCATATCCTTTACAGGACGTTACAGAACCAACCTTAACAGCTTCTAGCTGTTGTGTGGTTTTTATAGGCAAATTTACGTCCAGTAGTTTGCCATTGCTTACTGGACGGTCGGCTTTCATGATACCACCGTCGAAACCAACGCAAAGTGCATGGCCTGCAGCTGGAATCGAACCAAGTATCCCGGCATTACGAAGCGTTCGTATCGACTTAGCCACAGAGCCGACGAATCAAATTAGGGACACGAACATTTTATTGATGCAGAGTTCTAATGCCGGTGCACCACTTCTCAGACAGTGTATGTGCATAGCGCTGCCGAAGGCCTGTTAGAAATTTTCCCATCAGCGACTGAGTCGCCAAATGGCTCCCCGGTAGACGACTTCATCGCTGGTGGAGACAGTATGTGGGTCCGTCTCCTTTGATCGCATCAACACTGCAGGAATCCTTTGCAGGTCTCTTGGTGGCGTGCAGTTCTAAGCCATTCTATATGGCGCAAATAACCTTGTCACAATGATAACCTAAAGCTCCCCCTTCGGAAATGCTGGTTAAACGTGACGAATGATTTTATTTTGTTTTTGTTTTTGCAAAGCACCTAGAACTGTTTCTCACAGGTCTGTTATGACAAACGAAGTTATGACAAAACACAACATTCAAATGCTTCCATACACGCCATATTCCACTTATGTTGCCCCATGTGACTTCATATGTTTCCACAACTTGAAAAAAGTAATAGAAGAGAACGATTGGATTACTGTGAAGAAATTCAAATCAACGCGACAAATTAACAGAAAGATATTACAGTAACTGACTATTAAAGGAGCTTCGGTTATTGGACAGAACGCTAAAATAAAAGAAAACAATCAGAAGATGATTACTGTAAAAGAGATTAAAACTACCAAGCCACAGGTTTACTGATACATAAATAAACATATTAAAAAAAAAAAAAAAAACATGTATCACTCCTTACAATCGATCGGCTTGTTCCATCTAAGTTGCTCCTAGGAGTTTACCATAACATTCTGAGATCGAAAAACCTCAATCTGGATAGCAGACCAACAAAAAAGATCCTTCCCACCCCTTCAATAGTTAAAGAGATTATATTAGAAAACCTTTAACGGCTACACAGTGCTTATGGAATGCTTATGATGTTTATAAGTGCTTCCAGAACAGACAGGAGACAGCTGTCGCAGCACTTGATCTTGAGGATGCCCACAATAGAGTCAGATATGATATTTTCCTATCTGCACTCATGGAGTTGGGAGTTTGTCCCTGGCTTGTGAACTGGATTGCAGCTGTCCTGCATTCACATATGGTAGCTCTCCGCCTGGGTACATGGGCCTCAGAACCAGGTAATATCGCCCCGGGACTACCCCCCCCCCCCCCCCAGGTTCTGCAATTTCACCAGTGCTCTTCAATGTTTAAACAAGCAAGATGGTAGAATTTGAAGCACCAGGTGTTGGAAGGATATTGACATTTGCTGATGATGTTCTTGCATATATGTAGGGGAATAATAGGCAACGGATAGCCCAAGAGCTACAGGAAACTGTAGACACAGTGAGTGACTCGTGTGCAGAAATAGGTGCTGTCATAAACTCAGAAAAGGCAGCTGTTTTGTGGTGCTCACTGGACAATAGAATTGTAAGAGCTAAAGTTCCAAGCCTCACAATTAACAGTAAAATCAAAACAGAAAGCAAAATGAGGTACCTGGGTATAATTTTCGACAGAAGCCTGTCTTTCAGGGATCATGTGGAGGCAGTTGCGGTGAAATGTTAAAAAAAAGCACTCAATGTTCTCAAGATTATGGCAGCAGTGGACATGGAACAAAGAATGCTGTTCACAATGTTCCAGCATGTGATCCTGTCAGTGATAGATTATGGACTTGGAATGCTTACTATTTCAAAGAGTCAGCTGATGAAACTTGAACGTATACAAAAGGAAGCCTTACGGGTGATTCTGGGATGTACAAGAGATACCCCGGTAGTATGTATGCGGTGTATGCTTGCACTGCCTACTATTACAGAAAGGCTCAAAGTTCTACTAGCAAAGTTATATCTCAGAGTAAATGCAGAAAGAAGCACCTCCTGCATGAAACCCTAGGTAGAGCTTAGGGTCACAGACTGAAAAGGGAAAGGTCTCGGATGGCACAAGCTGAAGACACAATCAATCTTGTGTGCTGGCTTGATAAATTTGTGCGAGGTGAGGAGCGGGTCAATGTGTCTGAGCAAGTTTCAGACTTGTCTAGGGTTCTTATCACTTTAGGTCGAAAGTGAAGGGACTGGCCAGCTGGCGCTGCAGAATCAGAAGTTCAACAAATGATTCATGACAATTCCCGCCCAAGTGATGTGATTATCTATACAGATGGCTCAGTGTTGAGGGGCAGACGAAGTGCATGTGGGTTCATCGCAAAAGCGAATGGACGCCGCTTAGTGCAGCAAAGCCTGGCATTTGATATCACAACGTCTAGCTTGAGAATGAAAGTGAAAGCAGTAACTGCTGCATTCCACTGGCTGGAGAATCAGCTGTACACACATGCCATGATTGTAACTGACTCACAGAGCATGTTAAGGAAGGTGGTGACAGGTATGCTTCGTGAAGAGTGGCAAGCATCAATTCAGAGGTCCCGGGTAGTTAGCATCCTTTGGATATTCTCTCCACGTCATGCCGGTGTGTTGGAAAATAAGCAGGCAGATAGGCTGGCCGGTTCTGCACCACTTGTTGGGGAACTGATGTATGACAAGCTAGATGTTGTGAGGGCCCTCTGGAATGAGTGAACAGTGCGGAAGCGCAAATAGATTATTACGGTCTGAGGAGAATGGCGCTGTGAGGAGTTACCAGCAGATCTGGCTGCTGCTCAACACTCAAGGGAAAAGCGAGACGGATATACATTCAGACACTTACTGGTGTCATCGGAATTAAAACTCTTCGTTTGCCTCTGAAGATGGGGACGAAGCACTTAAGGGAGTGTCCCGAGTTCTATGATGTTGATTTTCATTTCAACATTCAAGATTTAACATTAACGGCTACACAAGCTAGGTGTAACCTGCAGGTAGGGATGAAGTTCATTCCTTGAACCTAATGAAAGGAATGAAATTCACCCCTGAAAAGTCATAGTTGACCCTCTTAGAAAGCGATGAAATTCACCCCTAGAACGTATTGAAAGGGATGAAATTCACCCCTAAAATATGATGGTTGACCCTCATAGAAAGTGAAATTTTGCAACTTTTTGGTGTCATAATAATGAGAATAGTTGCTTCTGAAAGAAAAAAGAAAAGTAATTCGTACTGAAACATTAATCAGTCTTTTTGGTGATGTATTCTCAAAAGGAGTCAGTCAGTGCTGTCCCCACAATGTACACCTCCCCTCTTAGTGTCATCCAGTGCTCTTTTCACCATGTACACCTCCCAAGAGATGCTTCTGAGTGCATTAGCTGTTTTTGACATAATAATTTCAGTTTGAAATGTGCGACCCGAGGCATTTGTTGACTCCTGACTGATGAGTCCTCTGCAAGGCTGAATGTTATTTCAAAAGTCCGATAGGATGTGTTTAGATATTGTGAGCTTTCAAAATGGCTTGATTCTATCGGGGTGACATTGGTGTAGAGATTTTCCTCATACCCCGTGCTGAGCTGAAGTACTTCTCCGGAGGGAATGTGTTAGAGAACTAGAATTCCCTTCCCTGAGCAAATAAGCCAGTGATATGTGAAACACTGAGGCGTCCGTGGCTTGGGCGTTGCGAGTCCGACTCGTAATTCCAACATACCGCGATCGAAACCCACTGTTAGCTGCGTGAATTTTTATCATGGTGTGAGGCGTCGCAGGTCGACCCAGCCCAAAACGGGTCCCATGATGGATGTCCTCTGATAAGTAAAGACGACCGGTGTAATACTGACCACATTACCCACCTAGTACCGATGGTCTGTAAAAATATGGTTGTAGGCGTAAAACGGGATCTTTACCTTTTACTCATGTGAAAGACTTACTGGAATGTCTCATTTACGGAACGGAATATTAGAGTGTAGCCTTGTCATGCTTGAGTACAGCATGCCAGAATTGGTTGTTAATGGCACCAGTATCTGGCGGGCTTATGCAACCTCACCACCGCCGGCAACCCTCCCCCCCCCCCTTTTTTCCAGTTGATCAGCAATGTACTTTGTTGCTAAACAAAATACCCAGAGGAAGATATAATGAGATAATGCAAATGTAAATGATGCCAGAAGTTTATGTAGACGCTCGACAGAATGGGTGTTGCTTCATGGTCAGAGAAGATCAAAAACACGATATAATGGGTTCTATCTTCCATACAGCAGGCAAAGCTGACGTATCCACGGTCTGTTAGACAAAACGGACACCTAAAGCTGTTTAGGGTCTGAAACAA
The DNA here is from genome assembly GCA_905116865.2 of Candidula unifasciata. Classification (NCBI taxonomy): domain Eukaryota; kingdom Metazoa; phylum Mollusca; class Gastropoda; order Stylommatophora; family Geomitridae; genus Candidula; species Candidula unifasciata. Next base: position 216,559 of record CAJHNH020000146.1, read on the forward strand.
TCAGATAGTTGAAACTGTATCAGCCTCGATCAAAAGTGGAACATTAAATCCACAGATTTTGTAATAGCTTGAGGAAATAGTGAAAACAAAATAGTTACCACACTGGCTAGTAATGCAATTTCCTGTGAACATTAGTGAACACACTTGGCTGTTTCAAAGACAAAACGATTGCTTCAGGTAATGATATGTTCCTACTTCGCGCGTTTTCATTACGGCTTTATTCGGAATCTGTTCGCAGATTTCGGAAATGAATTGTTCAAACTAAACACAAATTTCACGGTTTAGGAATTTCAATTAAAGTTTAGCAAGGAACAAAGAACTGTACCGCCTATAGTTGAATGCCAGTGCAAATGATTAATGGGACGAGTCAATGTAATGATGGCTGCACGACAGTTGCAGTGGACGCACGACAGTAGCAATGAATGAACGACAGCAGTAGACAGACTATCATGTTGCTACCAGACTCATCCAGGCTTGTTATGCGTTTGCATGCAGGGGTCGACGATACTGTTTCTAGAAAATTTGTTTTTTGATAGTTCAAGTGATGACGATCCTTGCAAAAGTGGCAAACATTGCTTTAGAGGTCCTGGATAGTTAGCGTCCTTTGGATAATTTCTCCGGGTGATGCTGGCGTGTTGGTAAACCAGCAGGCAGATATACTGGCTGGTTCTGTATCACTTGCTGTTGAACTGATGTATGACACGATAGATGTTGTGAGGGCTCTTTAAGAGCGAGTAAACAGTGCGGAAGTACAAATGGATAATATCGGTCTGAAGAGAAAGAGAATAACGCTGCCGGGAGTTACCAGTGGATCTGGTCGACTCTCAAGACTCAAGGAAAAGGCGAGACGGATGAACAATCAGTTAGTGGTACCTTCTAAATTAGAACTCTTCGCTTGCGTCTAAAGATGGGGACGGAGCGCTTATGGGAGTGTCCCGAGTGCTGTGATGTCAATTCTTTATTCAACATTCAAAATTTTGTTGATCATCATTATGTGGTCAGTCTCGTGTATAACGTCTGAAAATAAAGCTCTTCCGCCTCATGAACTACTACCCAGGGTATCACTAATGTCCTATGCCCATCTTCTTGCTGGTAGATCCCTACCCCTTATTTCCTGGTACCATGCCTTTAGTTATTTTGTTCTTCTCCAATCCGCCGTAGCGCTTGATAAAAACTAAAACAGTCCAATTTACGTTTGTCGGCCAAACTACATTCATCCTAAGGCTAGTCTAAGTCAGAGAATTGTCACGTTGCACTGTTTTCTTCGAAACGAGTCTCTCGTGTGACCTAGGCTGAGGCTGAGGCTGTGGTAGGGGGGTTTGGGTGAGGACCAGTTCTAGATGTTCTAGGGTCGTTAAAAGCTGTGTCATCGTGTAGTTTAGAACACGTGACATCAGCGCTGTGGTAATTGGAGACTAGACAACGTGTCACCCCTCTGATGAAGACAAGCATGAGAAAGCATGAACAAAAGGTCGACCAGTGTGTGGTTGGGCCGGACTCCGTAAACAGGACCACCAAAACATGTCAGATTTCGAGTCAATCTTCTTGATGATCTTTAAGGATGTCTGTATTTCTTTTCCTCTTTGCCCATAGTATTTTGAGAATCTGTCTATAGTAATTCAGCTCACCACCTTTGGAATCTCTTTTTAGGGCAATGTATTGCAAGAGGATCGTGAGCCTTAATATTGTGCAGCGGCCATTGACCGCACAGCTTAGCAGTTTTTCTTGGACCCCAACAGAAACAAAAACGCCCATCACATTACCAAATGTTCGAATCCGGTTCTCCTGCATGAGAGCATACATTTCTAGCCCCTTGGCCTTCCTCGATGGATGTTCATGTTAGATAGTTAGTAAAAGACCCTTTTACCCGCCAGTGAAGCATAGTGTTTGTGATGCTAAGCTCATACTTTTTTTTAATAGGCCTATACAATTGCCCTCGATGACTTCACATGATACCCATCTAAGCCCGGGAGAACCTGGGAGATCATTTTTAGAAACAAATTCTAATCCGTGCGGATTCGAATCCATGACATTTGGGTCAGAGGCGGAACGACTAGCCCTACGCCAATATTGCTCAAGGTCATGTTACACAACTAATAATTACATTCACAACTAAAATTGGGAAAATGTCACAAACTTTGAATTGTTAGTTTTCTGTTGCTGTTCGTCTTCCGATGGAGGGATTATTCTCAGACTTCGCATGTCATGTCCTCATAGCCTTTCATATTTCTTCTAGCTATTTTCATCACCATCATTGTAACCATCATCATAGTATAGTCCTCATCATTTTCTTCATCATCGTTCTTATCATCGTTCTCATCATAGTCCTCATCATCGTTCTCACACTGTTATCATCATAGTTTTCATCATCGTTCAAGTGACAGAAAGTGTTGAAGATACAACGCAACTAACCTGCAATGTTCAGAAGAAGATAAACGGCGAACAAAGAGAAACAATTATCATCTGAACGTTTTGCTTTATACAGTGGAGAAATTCGATTCAGCTGCAATCGGTATAATTACTTTTCACAAATAATCGAGTTGTCCGATTACACCAGCACACAGAACGCGCCAAGCTCGACTTCATTTCTGGTGAGCAAATTGAGATATTAGCGCCTGGATCATAGATTTCCCCAGCCTCCGTGTCTTGTTATATTTGTTTTTTTTTCTCTTTAACTTTGATCGCCGACATCAATACTCGTTAAGATAAACATCGTTTTGAATGGACAATTTAACTGGCAAACGCAGCATGTCCTTAGTGGCACCGCGGAAGATTGGGGTTTCGGGATTAATCAGAGAATATTTCACCGGCAGTTGGCTCCATGCAGACATAATGGAACTGGATTGTTTATACGCGCGCATATGTTGCACACACACACACACACACACACACACACACACATATACATATAAACATTCACAAACATACATACTTGCACACACACACAAACACACACACACACATACATAAACATACACAAACATACATACATTTACACACACACACACATATATATATATACATATACACAAACATACATACTTTCACACACACACACACATGTAAACATACACAAACATACACATTCAGACACGCACACCCACACATAATGATATAGGCTGTTCTACACTCTCAGATAGCATTTGGCATTTTAATTTTAATTCACCCAAAGAAAGAAACTCCATGAGTGGCTAGAAAGTCCAACAGTCCAGGAGTGTTGTGGGTTTAGGGTTAGGATCTTTGTCTGCCTGACGGCCTCAGAGACACAGACAAACCCTAACTTAAACCCTAAATCTAACCCTAAACCTAGCCCCAACGCATAACACCCTAGAATATTGGACTTTCCAGGAAGCTCTAGAATTTCCTTTGTTTGGGTTGAATTAAAAAAAGTACTATGTATTCGCTTAATCATAAATGAAACTGTCATAAGAAAAATGTAACTACTTCCTGACACAACACAGAATGACAGTGTTGCTCGTTTATTAACACTCTTAGTTAATTTATTTATTCTCACATGTCAATCCTCGCTTCAACCAGATTTAAACTTTCATAGCACTCATAGCTACACCCTTATACACATAATTTACACTATATTGTAATGTAAAAATTCCCTTTCACGCCCCTAGGGGCATCAGGTATATGGGAAGAGCGTCCCATATTTTTTACAGACCAATCGGCACTGGATGGGTAATGTGGTCAGCATTACGCCGTCCGTCTTTATTTTCCCAGGACAGCCATCCTGGTAACCATTTTAGGCTGGGTCGACCTGCGACGCCCCATACCATGATAAAAAACCGCGCAGCCAGCAGTGGGTTTCGATCGCGGTACGTTGGATTACGAGTCGGACTCGCAACGCCTAAACCACGGACGCCACGCACTATATTTAACGTATTCAATACTACGGCTTTCTTCCTCGTCATCTGCTTCACAGCTGACCCTGAGTTAAAGTCTCGTCTGTCCTCTTTAGTTTCTTCAGCCTTGAGTATTCTGTGCCGAACGTATCTTGCGCGGGTTTTGTGCCTGGCTTCTTATGACAGTGAGCTACAATGCAAAGCACGATCATCACAGTATTTAAGAAAAAAGACCATATTCAAAGCCTTCAGACGTAAAGGGCATATAGGGCTAGACTTATATTTTACAGCCTAATCGGCACTTGGTTGTGATGTGGTCAGAATTACGCTGGCCGCCTTTACTTCCCCAGGACTGTACCCTGGTACCAAGGCAAAGCTGGGTCAATATGTGAGCCTAGGTCATAAAAAAAATTATCCGTCTCCTTCAGGACCTAAATCTACCTACCATCCGATCTGCAAGTGAGCTTCTAGCCGCTACACCACGGCGACCCGCCACACACACAAAGACACACACACACACAGACACACACACACACACATATATATATATATATATATATATATATATATATATATATATATATATATATATATATATTATATATATATATATATATATATATGAGAGGATGTGTATATATATAATTGGCATACTTCCAATTTTCCAGATGGTCGTATTATAATAAACTGTGTGGAAGCATATTTCTGGACAATAATTATTATCAACCGCTCTAACGCCAAGAATGTGAATGATTATACCGGAAACATACTTAGGTTAAACGGACACGGAACAACAAAACATGTATTGAAATATGAGACGAATGACCCGAGGAAGCCGTGATTTCCCAGAAAGAACCTAACACGAGTGCTGATGAGGATGCCAAAAATGCAGGACTAGATTCCAAGCACGACACTGAAAGGATAGCACAGCATAAAATGGAATGGACCAATCGTGTGAAAACTGTGCCGTAAACGGGACAAAACATGACTAAACATGTTGATGTTGATAGTAATTATACTGATATGGTGTTATAGAAATCACAGTTCACAACAATGGCGGTGTTGTACACTTAATTTTACACTGTGTTGTACACTTTGTTGTAGTACACTGTATCTTCAAGAACCAAGTATTTAGGCCTAGGGTGCCTATTCTAGTATTCCGCTGGATATCTCCATGATGGATGTGCTACAGTGAAGTCCTGCTTACTATAACTGGCACATTTGGCACAGCATCATCTAGCACAGTTGTTATCTTTACGAGTCAACAATAACGCTTGTGACAGGCCACATAAACTTTAATGGCATTAAAGATACACGTCACAAGATGATGATGATTATTCAATAAAACGTACGATAATAACTCTCTATTATCTACTCTGAGGATATAAAAGAATTACACTCTTTTCTCCATGGACTCCTGCCATTATAAGAAATAAATAGACAGTAAACTGTCTCCCGTAAGTACGGTTAATCAAAACCTCACAAAGAGAAAAGTTTTTATAATATCTTCAACACAATGTTTCCACACGTCCGACTTGGACAATGGAAACTTCTCAGCTGCCGAATCCTTTGTGTTCTGCAGGAGCCTTTGTGTTAATCGCCCAGAATTCAATTAGCTCATATCCCAGGTAACGACCCGACCCGTGGCCGCTGTGTGAACTTTTCACCTGTCCTGTGACCACTAGAAGAAACTTTAGTTTAACTCTTGGACAATAAGATTACAACAGGCGGGTGTGAGTTGCAAGATCATCTGGCGTGCCTGAGATTTCATTTTCACATGAGGCAAAGTTTTTTTTAACTGGATGCATTGTTTTTTGCTTTTCCATGCTCACTTTCTGATCATTATCCTTCTTGAAGCACGGCCTATGACATTATATCCTGTTAAAATAAATCAAACCCAATACTTAGAGTAAATAAGGGAATAACCTAAACAAATAACAATTTAATTATTAAAGAAATATTTTTGCAACTTTTCATTACGAACATCAGAAACGGGTAGTCATCATTTATGACCACACGAGAAAAGAAAAATTGCAGCATGTAGTGGCAATTAGAAAGATGCGTGCACAAAGATCTAGGAGGAAGACAAATAGACAAGATTCTTGATAGAGTTTTGTCATGGATGGAAAGATGCCAGCGCACGAATTGATACCTGCTGTTGGTGATCATAGCATGTGAAGAAACATGATCACTAAGCCGTTTGGCATAGCACTTGATTATGATAATGGAGATGAGCATTCACAAGTAGCTTAAACAAATTATTTCTCCACATTTCTTTTGTCTTACTGCGTATGCCGTAAAGAGTAACAGGGAAGAGTTGGATGTCGTTTTCTGTCTTTTTCTAATGACGTGTGTTCTAATGAAGCTTGTGTTTTATTGTGTTCCTGTAGTGTGTCTTTTGCTCCCTCCACCCATCTCCCTTCTCGTTGATCGCCTGACTTATTGCCTGCTGTTCTCAAGCAGTTCGCTCTAACTAAGGACTTCTCTTGTTTTCAAAAACAGTGCCATGAAAATGGTTGTACTCATGTATGTGCCGATGATTTTTTTTTTTAAACAGGTTCTATGATAAAATCAATGACAAATTTGGGTAGATGTTTTATCTCTTTTTTTTAAAATCCTGTCGAAGCTTTGAGCGATTCTTTGATTTTAACTTTTGTAGTCTTCTCTACGTCAGTCTTCAATATTCTGGTTGCTGCATCCTGATTACTATCACTTGTTTTTATTTGCTATCACTGATACCATGATTATATATATATATAAAAAAAAAAAAGCTAGGGCAAAAAGGCAACTCAAAATAAACAAGCAAGAGAGTCATCACTGTTTTTGGTCATGTTGTGAGAAAAAGGAAACTGGAACATATTGTGACGCTAGAAAAATTTTGTGAGGCACGGGGGAAAGGGTAGGGGAAAGAAAATGCGAGAGGATTCTTGAGATAACATTTCGTCATGGCATACAACATGCCAGTCCTCAATATGGTGCATGCTGATGGAGATTTGGACGAACGAACGAACTTTATTTTCAAAGGGTTACAAATTAGGCACGCAGGCCTGTCTTACATTCGGCCCTTCCAAACTCCCATCTTTCACACAGCAGTTGTATCTCATCAATAAGACATGTTATGTTCATGTAATAATATACATATTATGAATATCAAGTCAAAAACAAAGGTCATACAGATTACAGATTGCAAATTGTAGTTAGGCATATTAGTCCGCCAGTCAGTAAGGCACTTGCTGATGATAATGCCATAGAATAGGTCTTCTTTGCGTTTAGTCCAGCAGTTTATTATACATTTTGAGAACTACACTTTCTCAGATTTTATCATAAGTTCACTCATCTCATATCAAACAATTTTGTTTTGTACGTTTTCATTTTTTTCCATATAATTTATGAGTTCTGACAAACTAAAACAAGCATTCAAATGGAAAAAAAATGGATTAAGAGAAGGATTATGTCTTAGAGAAACACTAAACCGAACGTTATTATGAGAGGCCAACGGTGTTGGACTGGATACCACCCATAATAACGAAATGATTGTATGTGAGAGAACGGAAGGGAGGACTGGACTGAAAGATAGCAGGACAGAATAATGGAGACAATGATTTATTTTTAGAGCTCATATTTCCTTAAAATTCATATTTCTCAACAGTTCTACAGATGCATATTTATTTTGAATTTGTTTTCCGGGAACATTCTTTCCTTGCACAATTTCGTTCATGATTTAACCAGTCACCTATCAATGCTTGTTTTATATGTATCATCATCATCATCAGGTGCCTTGCCGACTGGCTAGGGCGATCATACCTCTCCATAATCCGCGATCTCCTGCAGCATGTATCAGTTCGTGTGCCGACACACCTCCATGCCATGCAACAAGACTGTCAAGCATCTTCTCTCGTTGTCTTCCTCTATCCCTCCTTCCACAGATCTTTCCAGTGGTCACAACATGTTCTATTTTCCCTCTTCTCATAACATGGCCGAAAAATGATGACTGTCTCCTTCTGATGTCCGTAATAAGTTGTCTTCGGGCTCCCGCCTATTTTAAAACCTCTTGGTTGCTCTTTTTGACTGTCCAAGGTATTCTAAGCATTCTTCTGTAAAACCACATCTCTGAGGCCTCTAAAAATTGTTTGGCCTGCCTACCGATTGTCCAGGATTCACATCCATATGTTAAAACTGGATGCATGTAGCAAGCAAGAATTCTTTTTCTAACTCTCAATGACAAGGATATATTGCACAAGATGTTTTTCATTTTATAAAATGCAGTTTTTGCCTGTCCAATTCTGTTTCTTATTTCAGTTATGCATCTTCCATCTGATGTTATCCATGTGCCCAGATACTTAAATTTCTGTACTTGTCTTAAAATAACACCAGTTTTGGTTGTTCGTCCACTTCTAGACTGCAGTTCTGTCCCAGAATCTGAGTGTTGCATGTGCATCCGTTTTACAGATTTAGACTCATTTGTATGCAGATTGCTGGTTTACTGCCTTTCAGGAAAATGCACTCCGACTTCGAAGGAAGCTCCCGGCTAGACGACTCTTACGACATGCTTTTGGGTAGGCAGTGGGTCTATTCTTGTTTTCCCTTTAATAGGGCCCCGGGATCCACACGGGGATTTCGGGGTAATGATCTGAGTAATCATGGCAATAGTGATGGGCCTTGGAGACGAAGCAAAACATGCAATACCATTAGAGCTAAAGAATTCTAACGCCAGAAATTTCACAAAAGAAAGCAACATAAAACCCAGGGAAGAATGTTTTAACGGGACTTGGGGAAAAACCCACAAAACATGCATAATAACCATTGGCAAACTGAAATAGTCAAAATAAACTCCAATCATATATTCCACTAGGAATTACAAGAACGTGGTTTAAAATTCGGAGTCAACTAAAATGTCAACAAGTATTCCCTAAAGACAACTGTGAAATATGTTACCCAGAAATAACCAATGATCACGTCATTTAATGACTAGAGTAAAATCAGACACTGGACCGATGGGAAATTGCTGAAAATGATTTGATCACTTGTTCTTGTAGCTTTGTTTGACGTTAGGTCACTCTGTGGAATAATTATAGGTAACCATTTAACTGGAGCTATACCATGATCTATACTATGTCCTTAGTTATCTGAGACTTTAAAAACCGTGCATTGTGAAAACGGCTATAGTACCTGCTTTTGTTTTCAATGCCACTGTGTTTGTGATCTTGTCTTGCCAATCGGTGCCAAGTATTCTTCCTGGAAGAGCTGGGATTTTTTCCTGTGGATTTGAACTTCTAGTAATCGCCTTGGTCTCTGGGTAGTGAGATCGGACGCCCGTGTGCATTGCTGCGCACGTAAAAAGACTCCATGGCAAACGGAAATCGAACAGAGTAGCCTAACGGCGCTGCCCAGGCAAAATTTGGAGTTTAAAATTTACCCAAAGCATTGCAGGATCCTCGCCAGTGCTACAGAGCCTGTGCACTGTGCTGAGCTACTTCGGACTCAGAAGAAGAACGGAGCACTTATGGGTTACTGCCTGTGTGCTATGACGTTGATCTGTTGTTCAAATGGCAACCCATTTCTCTTGGTCGAAGTTGCTGAGAACAGTCACAATGATAAAAAGATTACAATGATACTCGCTTATGAAATCTCAATTCACAGTTTGAAAACAAAATCAGTAATAATTTTCATGTTTCGAGAGTTCTCCAGGGCTCAATTCAAATTTGCAATCTAGATATCAAAGCTTAGAATTGTAAAATTATCGAAACTTACAATGTTTTCTACATTCAGTGTACCCCCAAAGCCCCCAAAGGATAGTCTTTTTTTTTATACGTGATGGAAGCAGAGATGGTAGAACCTAGGGGCGCCCAGAAAATTGTGAGAGCCATGAGGAGCTCACTGAACTGAATTTCTCCTTTAATTATTTTAAATGCATTAAGAATATTCTAAAATATATAATTAGGAGCCACTGTCATTATTATTATTGTTATTATTATTATTTATTATTATTATTCAGTTGCCAATCACTTAGCCCTTAGTGCTTTCTCTGAGGTGGCACCCCTGGATGGAAAAGATCCGGATATTTGTGTAAACAAATAGAAAAACGAGAGTTCAAAAACAATTATATGCACGAGAATGAAGCAATCAGATTCATTCGACAAATAACACACACACACACACATAGAAGTTGTACGATTAATAGATAGCAAGAATTATGCAAGCCACGCTAGAAGACTGGGCAGCCTTGCCTGACTCATTGGGTGATGTTATATATTCTGCTAGAAAGCAGGAACTGAGAAGTGTGTTCGCCCATGCCACTGGGCAAAGTTTACTATAATGATATATTTAATAACAGCACTGGTGACTATTCCTATCTCTCACATATGAGTTCTGAATCCCCAGTGCTGAATTTCTTGTACATATGTATGCAGTCAGTTGTGTCCAGCTCACAATATAAAAACAACGGCCTGTTTCTTTCGTTTCAAGAAGTTGACTAGGTCTTAAGGATCGTGTCGTGGAATGTCAGATGTAGTTGGCAATATCGTATATCCAAAAGTTTATCTCCTTGGTATTTTATCGATGATACTTATCAACACCATAGAGCTAGAACATCCAGTACAATCATTCTCTTCTGCTAATGATTTTTTAAAATCATCACGATTTTCTTAAATTTCTCTAATATCTAATGTTGTCTTTCAAGCTGCTACTTACAACTTTGAGGGCTGGTGACCGGCTCATGTGTGGGCTAGCGAACACCTTATGTAATAAGTTTCCGTGTATATGGCCAACTTATTATGACCGACTACTTCCATCAACGACAATTGCATTTCTGGCGGCGACTGTTCGCTTTTGCGACTCTGAAAACTGCCTTATGTATTATCTGCACGCGCATTTTTCTGGATTTTGTCGTGATTAATTGTTTGTTGACCTGTTGTTCAAATGAGACAACAAAAGCCATTTCAGTTAATTTTCACTATATGAACGGATTAAGTACTGGGTGACACGATGGCTGTGCAGTTGAAACCAAGACGACAAGTCTGATTTTAAAGGACTGCCCTGTTCCTTCTTCCATGGCATTGAAGGTTTTATTTTATGACTAATTCCTGTTGATGTTTTAAATGTTTTCATATATATATATATATAAATCCCGTGTGGGTTCCAGGGCCCCATTGTGGGGAAAACAAGAATAGACCCACTGCCTCCCCAAAAGCATGTCGTAAGAGTCGACTAATTGGGGAGCTTCCTTTGAAGTCGGAGTGCATCTGCCGGAGAGGCAAGGAACCAACAGTCTGTATTCAAGAGAATGAGATATGTAAAACTGATGCACACGTAACACTCAGGTTCTGGAGCAGGACTGCAGTTCAATAGTGGACGGGCAACCAGAACTTTCCGCCAGAGTCTACAGCTGGTGAACGCGAAAAAGAAGAAGATATATATATATATATATATATATATATATATATATATATATATATATATATATATATATATATATATATATTTATCGAGGTAGTCTCTTTGGTGTAGCGGATCCGAAGATCGTGGGTTCTAATCCAGACGGTCTCGGGTTTAAAAAAAAAACGACTTTACTTCCCAGGTGGAACCCTGCCTTAAGCGTATACCAGATAAAAGTCGTGAGATGTGGAGACAACCGGACAATACCTACCACATCACCCACCTAGTGCCGAATGGTCTATAAACTATAGGCCTAGCACTATATGCCCAATAGGCATAGAGACGTGAACAAGGGTCCTTCACACACACACACACACACATATATATATATATATATATATATATATATTAAGTAGAGGCAACTGACCTGATAATCATCGCATGGTGCCTAGACTGCAGATAGGCCTATAAAACTGTTTTCGCGATGTTCCAGTGACGTAAAATAGACCTTTCATTTGTTGTGTTCAGCTTTTCGGTTTCGAGGTATTTCAGTATCAAACAATTTCAAGATAATGCCCAAGTAGAGAACAATCCAGTCCCATTTGGTCATGAAAAATATTAGTTGAATATAATTTAGTATTGTTATCGCATACCAACCTAAGAATTGCGTGGATGTTTGAACGTTTACTACGCTATTGTAGCTATGCAGGCTGGAGAACATTGGGCGAGGAGAGAAGTGGGTCAGAGTACCAGCGGGAATGTCTGATCTGTGTAGGGTTATGATAACATTGGGCCGGGTGTGCAGAGAGTGGACAGCGGGTGCTACGGGGGTTGGTCATACACAATTCACGCCCAGGTGGTCTGATTATCTATACAGAGGGTTCAGTGTTGAGAGAAAAGAGAAGTGCCCGAGGGTTCGTAGCCAAAAACCAATGGAAAATCGTTAGTGCAAGACAGCCTAGATATGACACCACAACATCTAGCATGAGAGTGGAGGTGGAGACTGTAACTGCAGCTCTCCGGTGGCTAGAGAACAAGATGCATACACATGTCGTAATTGTAACAGACTCTGAAAGCATGCTGAAAAAGGCGAGGACAGGGATGCTTCGAGCAGAGTGGCTAGCTTCACTGGAAAGGTTACTGGTGGTGAGCATACTTTGGATCTTCTCTTCAGGCCGGAGTGGTGAGTAATGAACAGGCAGACAGATTGGCTGGATCCGCACCACTGGGTAGTGAATTGATACATGACAAGGAAGATGTGGTCTAGGCCCTTTGGGAACATTGGGAACAAACAACGGAATCAGTAGAGAAAGAAGATTGTTATTGCCTGGAGAGAACGAGGAGCCTGGGTGTAACCAGAGGGTCTGGTCGGCTCACTACACTCAGAGGAAAGGCAAGACGTTCATATAACCAGATTGTGACCGGTTCCATCAGTATTGGAACTCTGCGCTGGCTGCTGAAGATGAGGACGGAGCATGCATGGAAATGCCCCTAGTGCTGTGATGTCAATTCTTGACTCAACTCAACTCGACTCTACGCTATTGTTCTATTCAGTAGTTTGACATATTCTTCTGAACGGTTCGATTCTCATATGATTGGTTTAGTCAAAGCCAGGCGATACGCTGCCAATCGGTCTCACTTGACATAATAAACCAGGTGCCTTATCCCGAATGGCGGTTGACTAATAGATTTTAACTGCCTTGGCTTTAAACTCTCTCAGACTGCTGTTTCGCCTATCTCTAGATGTTGTCCTCCCATCTGTATCGTTTTCGACCTCTTGCTGTCAGGAATTCCTCGTTTTCTGATCAGTAAAGTTTTAAAACAGAATGTTACGTCTTTTAATGCGACCGAAATATTCAACCTTTCAGTTGTTTTTGAATTTCTTTCGGTAACTTTGTTTCCATTCCTAAAATCAGCAAACCCTCTAATTTGAACTTTTTTACTTACTTACTTTACTTTTTCCTTCCACGTATGCCGCTAAGCGTTGTGGGGAGATGCAAGTTCCTGTCGTAAGCAAGGCGGGCAGCATCTGATGTTCTGAGGCCATGCTTTTGGCAGGTTTCGGAGACCCCGTCAATCCACCGTTTCCTTGGTCTTCCTCTTGCCTTATATCCTGAGCTTCTTTGGTTGAAAATTTGTGATGTTATTTGATCATTTTTCATCCTGGTTAGATGTCCAAACCATTTCATTCTTTGATGTTCTATGTAGTCTAAACATGGTGTAGTTTTGACAGTGTTTCTAATGTCTATATTCTTTATCCTGTCTAGTCTGGTCTTATTCGCTGCTTTTCTTAGACATTTCATTTCACAGGCTTCTATTTTTCTTTCGTGGGTCTTGTTGATTGTCCATGTCTGGCACTGGTAGCAGAGTGTTGGAATGAAAGATGGTGTTTATCAATTGTCTTTTGGTCTTCATGGTTATATCTGGATGTTTAAGCAGAGGTGATAGTTGGTATGTGACAGCATTTGCTTTCTGTATTCTTGTTTCTATCTCTCTGTCCATTCTTCCATCCTCTGTAAATATACTGCCCAAGTATTTGAACTCTTCGGTTTGCTTGATTTTGGCACTTCCAACATTTATATTCAGTGGCCTGTGTGTTCTGCTGATCTTCATAACTTCTGTTTTTTCTGTACTGATTCTCATATTATGTTGTAAACAGCTGTTGTTGAGAGTAGTCAGATGTTCCTGTAGATCATATTCATTTTGATACAGTATGCTTTGATCATCAGCAAAAAGTAATTCGTTTATAGCATACACGTCTGGGTTTGCTTCTACAGTGATCTTATCCATGTATGTTATGAAAAGTAATGGTGACAGTACACATCCTTGTCTGACACCAGTTGTGACTTTGAACCATTCAGAAAGACCACTAGATGTTCTTACTGCACTTTCACTTTTTTCATAGAGGGCTCTGATGTTGTCTAATAATTGACCCTGCACTCCGTAATCGTCAAGAATTCTCCACAGCACATCTCTGTCTACACGGTCGAATGTCTTCTCTTGATCTACAAAGACCACGTTCAGCTCTTTATCGTATTCGAGTGTCTTTTCACAGACTTGTCTTAGTGCAAATATGGCATCAGTGCAACCTCGCCCTTTCCTGAAACCGAATTGTGCTTTACTCAGTAGAGGTTCAACCTTTGCTCTTATCCTACCTTCTAAGATCTTTGCATACATTTTCCCCACATGACTTAGTAAAGATATTCCTCTATAAGTTCCACATTCTCTCTTGTTTCCTTTTTTCTTCCAGATAGGTACTACAACTGATCTTTGCCAATCCACTGGTACCTTTCTCTCTGCCCATGCTCTATTGAAAATTCTCTCCAGCCAGGTGATCATAGTGTCCCCTCCAGCCTGGATGACTTCTGTTGTTATTCCGTCGATACCAGCTGCTTTGTGTCTTTTACTTGTTTTGATAACTTTCTCTACTTCATCCCGCAGGATGTGTGGTTCTAGATGATCTGGAGCCCTTGAATGGAAATTCTGCTGTTTCATGTATTCCCGACGGGTTCAAAAGTTCTTTAAAATATTCCTCCCATCTTTTTTTTAATTTCTTTTTGGCTGAATAATGGTTTTCCATTTTTATCATTTATGACTGATGTTGGATTGAAGCTTTCTTCTCTTAATCGCATCGCTTTCACACTCTTATAAAAGTCTCTTGATGATTCTGTACATAGCTGTGTTAGGTGTTCACCATACTTTTTCCATGATTCCTCTTTGGATTTCTTTATTGTTCTCTTGGTGTCTCTTCGAGTTAGTCTGTACCTAATGTAATCCTTTTCGTCTTTTGTTTTTAACCATATTTGAAACATCTTCTTTTTATTTGACACTGCTTCTTTGACTTCTTCATTCCACCAAGCGGTACCCTTTTTCTTGCCTTTGCCCGTCTTTCTGGTACCACACTTGTCTTTTTAATATCTTCGTGATGGTTGATTTATAATAATCCCATTCTTCTTCAATTCCTACTGGTTCCTTGGCAATATCTGCAAAAGCCTTTGTTATTTCTAGTTCAAATTCATGTTTGATATTCTCTTCCTCTAATTTCTTAGTGTTGATGATTTCTTCACGTTTCTGTTTATGTAGACTGTTTCTACCTGAGTTGCATATGTTCATAACTACTGGGCGATGGTCTGAATCCAGTCCCGCATTTGGGACAGCTTTTGAGTCTCTTACCTTCCTCTTCTGCCGTTGTCTGACTAGTATAAAATCAATTTGTGACGCTTGATCTAAGTTGTTCCACTAGTACCACGTTTTAACCTGACTTTGGCGATGTTGGTAGAATGTGTTGGTAATGTAGAGATCTTGTTCAGCACACAAGTTTAGCAGGTGTTCTCCATTTCTATTGCAATCTGTGGTTGTGTCACTAAATGGGCCAAGGTATCTCTCCCATGGTGATCTTTTACCTACCCTACCATTAAAATCTCCCATTACTATGATGTCCTCTTTCTCTTTAACATTGTTGATGGTGTCCGTAAGTCTCTCGTAAAAGTCTTCTTTTTCTTCTTCAGAATAACTATCATTGCAAGGTGCATATATCTGAATAATCGTTTTTTTTTTTTGTTGAACTTTTTTGTTTCTATGAAATATGACTTATAACCAGGGTAAGCCAGAATTATAATCCTGCAATCATAGCCCACAAGCACAAGGCACAAACCGTTGTAAAAAAAGGGAACCTAAGTCATTCTCTCAACCAGTCAATCAGGTGCCCTGTCAAAAATAAAGTGTGGCCGTAATGGATCGCCAACACGTCTCTCTCTCTCTCTCTCTCTCTCTCTCTCTCTCTCTCTCTCTTTCTTCCGTCTTGGTTGTACACTCTTATAATCCCACTATGTCAAGACAAATGGAAACGAACTATAAGTATTTTATCTTTCAGAACAGACCAAGTTAATGCATTCATACTTACTGGTCTATGTATCGATCCGGATCGAAAACAACGGGAAAGAGATAACCAGAGGACGCGTCAGACAAGCGAACTATCTGATCGTTGTAGACGACTAGTCTCCAAGAGTATCCCCGTGGGCACCATGATGGCCACCAACTCCGCTGAGTGTATACGCCTCTGTTAATCTTTATTTAAAGTTTTAGTAATAAAGAGACTAAATTACATCTCTTTCTACCCTATTCGAATTGACCGACTTTACTTAGAAACACGAAAAGAAGGAACAACGATTGTGGGGACTTTTCACTCAGTGCCTCATTTCTCTGTTAGACCTAATCTTGTTTATGTTCAGTGTCCTCAGAGATATTCAGTCAGTGTAAATTACTTGGAGCGAAACGACTAACTTGCGACGGCTTACACTGGGCACCAGGTAAAGACGGCATGTGTGATGCTGACCACATCACTTATCACTGGTTTATACAAATGTGAGTCTGGCAACACATGCCCGTGAAAAGGCTGATTTACTTTACTTACTGTTTATAGTGGGGGGGGGGAGAGGGGGGGGGTCGTTGTAATCTTGTAATCTTAGTTTCAGCTTCATAGCAAAATGGTCACCCCATAGTTGCTCCGCTCCTGGGCCAACTAAAAACACACAGAATGTCAATCACTGTCCCTTGTGGGAAATGTGATAAAGACTGCAGTCTCAGCACGTCCACCAGCATACACACGCATTATCAGCACAAGGCAACCATCAGATGTGCTAAGACAAACAGTCTGACATTAGAAAAGCAGTTCATCATCGACGGAAACAGTTGCACACGCGATCAATTTTACTCATTTAGTTGAAAGTTAGTTGCGCATCCTTTACAGGACGTTGCAGAGCCAACACCAGCTTTTTTTTTTTTTAAACTGTTGTGGTTTTCTAGGCAAATGTTACCTCCAGCATTTTGTCACTGCTCTCGGTATCGCTGTCAAAACCAACGCAAGGCAGATCGTCCGAAGCTGGAATTGAATCCGGCACCACGGTATTACGAAGCGCGTTCGCAACAACGCCTAAGCCACAGACGCTGACTTTAATCATACAAGGCACGACCAATGAGGTAATTTGTGGCAACAGGCCATATGCCATTTTCTGAATCTACAGCTCACAACACTATCGTTGTAAGTGAACAAACCTTTTTTTTTTTATGTGGCTTTCCAAGAGTGATGAGGGCAGCTATACATCAGACACCTTTACTTTGCAGGACAGTTCCGGGTACATATTGTATACTGAGTCTACCTATAGGACTTCATCACCATCATCAGGTCTTGGTTAGATATAACTGAGCTACCGTACAACAGTAGTCGGTACTACAATTACTTTGCTAACGCTGCACTTGGGCGGCGTGTCCCAAACCTGACATCCCACACTGAGTTAATTGCTTGGAGTGTATGAGGGCATTCTATAGTCCGTACCAAAAGTCATGCATAAATATACAAATCTGTAATCCAGTAACTGTTAGCGTAAGTTGTTGAAATTTGACTGTTAATACTCATGTCCTCGGTTTTTTTAATTCAAACAAACACCCAGTGTTTATTGTCTCTTAGTTGTGTTATTTAGAGAAAAAAACAACAACAGCGATTCAAAGCAAATAGTCAGCATGATTACAGTTAAGTGAGTAACAGGGACTTTTTCAAAACATCAAAATGCAAGCATCTCATACGCGCTTCACTCTCAGGTGGTCATCTCCAGCATTAGTCTCCCATGAGTTATGGAGTTTTCATTGTATGCGGGAAAGGCTATCGAAATAATCACAAAGCATCTCCGCACACAAGAACTGATTGGAAATAATCTACTGTGTCAATTTTTTAGGGGGTTAAGGAAATTATTAGCCAATTGAAAGGATCAAAGCAATTCACTGCTTTAAGAAAACAGAAAAACATGTGCCACTGTCAGTTATAAAACCATAAGGACATGGGAAATGTAAGGCCACGTGCACACATTCTTGTTGATCCGTACATGAGTTTGGGAGAAATTTGTTAAATTGTAAGGCCGGCTTGAGTTTTAAAACGCACTATAGCCTAATGTTAGTCAGAGTAAATGCATCCTGAAAATCTAACGTTACAACACGGCACACCAGTTGGTAAGCTGGTCTATTAGCAAACATCCCACAGGTGGACAAACAAAGCGCTGATCTTCTCTCATCTGGCAGCTTCTGGAGCATGATACGTTCCAAACATATTGAAATTATCTATTGTTCAGTAAACAAACTGATCGAGAAGAGGGTCCATGATACATGCGCAAAATATGGTCCCTCTTATGGCACAGCTGATGGTGAAAGTATTAAAGGATGGTTAACAGTGATACTTAGGTTTTGTAAACACATTTATTCTCAATAGTATCCATCCAAATGTGTCAGGAACCTACTAGGACGCTTTTGGATTAAACAGGTTTTATTCTTCCTGCAAATGATATCTAAAGCTTTACAATACACACAAGATGCATGTTACCAACAGAAAAATTAAATGAAACCAATAATAAGTGTACATATTTACTCTACTATCATCTCAAGACTCAGTAAAGAGAAAACCCCAACTATACATCCACGCGGTAGAGGATGGTAAACACACTGCGGTGTGGCCAACGCAGCTATGGGGACCGAGTATCCACCGGGATAAGTTAACACCTCTGGGGTGCCCTTTGCTGTTAGCAGAAGCATCACAGAGCAGGGTACTCACTTGCCATAGCAATCAAAAGGGTTGCTGAAGGCTGAGGACGTAGTCTAAAGCCTCGTTAATGTGGACAGCAAAGGAAAACTACCACATTACCATCCCAATAAACTTATCGCTTTTGAGCTGGAATGCTATAGAAGGAGTCTCATAATATTTTGGACAAAGAAACGCCACGACGGATTGGAAAAAATAATAGTAGAAGGCATGGTACCAGGAAGGGGGGGGGAGGAGGGGCCGACCAACACAAAGCTGGGCACAGGACATGAGGGACTCCTTGAGTATGAAAGTGCATAAGGCGGAAGAGATGGTGAGAGACCGAGTTTTTTTTCAAGCAGACCGTGATGACGTCCTGCAAAGGACCTGCTACATGATGATGATGATTATTTGTTGAAATATAAATACACCACAAAGAAAGACTACGTAAAAAAAAGAAGAAAAAGAGTGGTGGCGGTGGTAGTAGTTGCAGCAGCAATAGCAGTAGTAGTAGTAGCAGCAGCAGGAGCAACAGCAGCAGCAGTAAACAGAGACGAAGAAGGAGCAGAGAACGAAGAAGAGGGGAGGAGGTGCAGAAGAAAAAGAAGAAGAAGAGGAGGAGAAGGAAGAAGAAGAAAAAGGAGAAGAAGAAGAAGAAGAAGAAGAAGAAGAAGAAGAAGAAGAAGAAGAAGAAGAATAAGAAGAAGAAGAAGAAAAAGAAGAAGAAGAAGAAGAAGAAGAAGAAGAAGAAAAGAAAAAGAAAAAGGAGGAGGAGAAGAAGAAGAAAAAAAAGAAGAAGAAAAGAAGAAGAAGAAGAAGAACAAGAACAAGAACAAGAAGAACAAGAACAAGAAGAAGATTAAGAAATAAAACATTAAAAAAAATTTGTTCAGTTAAACTATACTCACGCCATGCAATATGTGCGCACTCAACACCTTTGTGCGTCAAATCACACAGTTCTGTGCAGAAAATATCAATGACACCATTTAGTTCAAATTTTAATTAACTGAATCAAGAGAAGGGTGAATGAGAAATTAGCTACGCATCTATAGAATTTGTTCCGGATGGTATAACAGTTAGGGAATCTACCAGGTGCCGTCTCTATAACAAAGGTTTGCTGAAATTGAAGGCCAACACGCTCTGCTGGTTGTTTTAATTGCACACTGTCAGAGAGTCTTCTTATCCATCTCTTGATGCCATTCTCCTTTTGCATTGCTGTCTGCGTTTAGCTTTTCCCTCCTGCGTGGTGTTTGTGTCTTATAATATCGCCGAAACGTCTACTTTAACAAGCCTCGTTTACAAACGCAGTAAGGATAATCGTTGTTGTTAATAATATGAAGATATATGCAGGTAGGACATGAATGATACATACATTGAGGCAGATTCTTAGGGATAAAATGCTATTTACCGTGATAAGCCAAGAGGGAAAGTCAGAGAAGGAATATGAAACAAAGATTGCAGAAAGGGCGAGAATTGAGCGTCTCTTAAGAAGTGCATTATGTGCCTGTGGTGGTAACAACAGTCCTGAAATGCGTTTCTGCTGGAGTTCTTAACGCGGGCTGGGGAAGGTTGTCTCTCTGCGCTATGATTCTCAGACCTCCCTGTAGCACCAAATAATACTGCTGTCTCGAAAAGCTGAAAGGTGCAGCTCCTTCTCCTCCTACAACAACAACAAAAGACAACAACAACAAAAACAAAAACAACAACAACAACAACAACAACAACAACAAAAAACAGCAATAACAACAACAACAACAACAACAACAACATCTACTACTACTACTACTACTACTACTACTACTACTACTACTACTACTACTACTACTATTACTACTACTACTACTACTACTACTACTACTACTACTACTACTACTACTACTACTACTATTACTACTACTACTACTACTACTACTATTACTACTACTACTACTACTACTACTACTACTACTACTACTACTACTACTACTATTACTACTACTACTACTATTACTACTACTACTACTACTACTACTATTACTACTACTACTACTACTACTACTACTACTACTACTACTACTACTACTACTACTACTACTACTACTACGAATTCTACTACTACTATTACCACTACTACGACGACCACCACTGCTGCTATTATGATTATGATTATTAAAATTATTATTATTATTATTAGTATTGTTGTTATTCGTTGGGTTCTTACTAGAGACAACATTGCAGTTTTAGCTAATCTATTTCAAGCGAACAAAAGAAAGAGAAGAAGAAAAAAAAGAAGAAGAAGAGGAAGAAGAAGAAGAAGAAGAAGAAGAAGAAGAAGAAAAAGAAGAAGAAGAAGAAGAAGAAGAATAAGAAGAAGAATAAGAAGAAGAAAAACAAGAAAAACAAGGGAAAGAAGGAGAAGGAGAAGAAAAAGAAGAAAAACAAGGGGAAGAAGGAGAAGGAGAAGAAAAAGAACAAGAACAAAAAAGAACTACAAGAATTCGTGCTGTGTCCGTATCCAAGAAAGTTCCCTAAGAAAAAGAATAGTTCAACCTATCAGAGATAAGCAGTGTTCTTTAATATCTTTATCCAGCACATAAACAAATGATGCAGTCAGTAAAGTTAGAGAAACGACATAAATATAATTACAGAATGCACGCTCGCTTGTGTTGCGAGGATTATGTGCGCCGCAGAATACTGAACGCTGAAATGAAAGAAGATATCTAAAACATTATGGAAATGTAAATAAACCTTTTATGAATGGCTTATTTTATGTTGAGAATTATGTGATGGTATGTTGACAATATGAGAAATTTACAGATAGGATGATCAGTTTCTTTAGAAATCTACATTAAAATAATTCTTTTCCAGTCATCGTATAACATACGGTTTGTAAAATTTTGCACAGGCTTTGTGGTGTGGAGATTAGGTTACCATAAAAGACCTGAGTGCGGCATCTTTTCTTTGACATGGAAAACTGCACTGAAGTTTGCACAGGACAGGAAAGCATGGAAAGTCCTCTCTGAAGCCTCATCTGCCCCTAGGCATAACGAGAACTGATAATGATAATGATGATGAAAAGTCGTGGGTTGTTTCAGATGGTGCCTAAGGTTTTTCTTATAAAAAAAAAATGACTGTGGTTCCTAGGTCGACCTATCCCTAAGGTTAACTCCTGGGAAGCAAAGGCGGTCAGCGTGATGTTAACCGCATCACCCACTCATCCTAAAGATATGAAAAAAGGTCCTTGTATAGGCTTTCTGACTTTCTGGGGAGCTGCGTTAGCGCAGTCGATAAGAAGCTCGCTTTCAAATCCAGCTGCGACTCGCTGCAGCCAGTGGCCGGTGTTCGAAACCGGGCGTTTCCCAGGGTTCACCCAGCCTCTAGGAAATGGGTACCAGAGTGATACTATGGAGTAAATGGAGGAACGTCGCTGTTGCTACAGAGTTACGTGCTAATGGCGACACAGGCGGACAATTCTTATCAGCTGTCCGTACTGGTGGCAGAGTACTTTTTGGTTTATAACCGTGTGCAATGACGCTGGTTCACCTCTCCCGACTTTACTTTTTACCTTTAGCTTTTAAAATCAGTTTCAGCACATCCCTGTTTATTCTACATACTGTTAGGGGATCTATCCCCCCCCCCCCCCTTTCACATTTTTGTTTTCATTTACATAGGGCACTTGAACAAAAAAGGGAAAGACGAGTAAATTACAATGAATGGGCTCAAAGACCAAATTAAAATGTCAGCCACCAATAAGATACTGTACCTACAGCTTGAGATTTCAACCGGAGCTGCACGAACAGGCGCTAAACACACTGGAGAATATAAAACACTTACCAAGTCCCTCCAGAGACAACGTGTGATAAGTGTTTCCGCGAAATGACGCACAATATACGGCCATTTGGAGCAACGACGAGAGCTAGACTAGACTTGTTATCCCTGGGGAAATTCTGCCCAGTTTTGGTCACTTTCAACTGAAACTTGCTTGGTTCATTAGCTGCGGGTCGATGGAGATTAACTAGGAACCTAAACACCGGACTGGAGTTAGGTAACTTGTATCTAGTGTGATCTGCTGAGAACATTTATACAGTTAAAATAAGTTAAAGCTCCCTTTTTTATGCCTTTAGCAGTATTGGGTATGTAGGGCTAGATCTTTATTTTATAGACTGACTGTTCTACGTGGGTGATGAGGTCAGCATCACGCCGGCCGCTTTTACTTTCTAGAACTCCACCTGGTACCCATTCTAGACTGGGTCAACGTGGGCGTTAAAGTAATTGTTAAAAAAAAAAAAATCCCGTGCTGTGTTGACCTGAACCCACGACCGCCCGTTCGGCAGGCGAGCGTTTTGCCGCTACAAGCTCAAGCCCTAGCTACCCTAAACTAGAACATCTCGAGGTCGAAAGAGTTAAAGTAATTTCAGGCGGGTACTAAAGAGTTAGCGGCGTCCGTGGCTAAGACTTTGCGAGTCCGACTCGTAATCCAACGTACCGCGATCGAAACCCACTGCGGGATGCGTGGAATTTCATCGTGGAATGGGACGTCGCAGGTCGACCCAAATGGGTACCAGGATTGCTGTCCTGGGGAAGTAAAGACGGCCGGCGTAATGCTGACCACCACCATTACCCATCGAGTGCTGATTGGACTGTAAAAATATGGGTGCTCTTCCCATATGCCCGATGCACCTAAAGGCGTTAAAAGGAATCTTTACTTTACTTTTACTTACTAGAAGAGTTAAGCGAGATCAGCTGCGTCGTTCAGCATTGCTGCCACTTCTGTTAAAGAGAACACACACTCAAACATGCGACAGCAAACATTACATCGAAACAGATGTTTTGTTATCGAATAATTTTAGTGTCTGGAACACGAAGTAATGCCAAATATTGATCTGAATATGAGAACGCTGCATGGGTTTTGTGTTCGCATTGTTTTTGTTTCCCCCAGTGTCATTCTATTTAGCCATTACCGGTGATATCAATCAATCCAGTGCCGTCTCCGCAATACAGGTTGACTGCAATGGATCTTCAACACTCTCCGTCTTTTGTCTGGGTGGTACACTCTCTCAGACTGCTGTTCACCCATTTCTTGACATTGTCCTTGTAGTTGTACCGTTGTATATCTTGTGCTCTCTTGTTTTAAACTTTTAAAATATAGTATGGTTTTAAAATAGTTTTATGTCCATTAGTGTGCATTACCATAATAACGAATTTCAAGTAATATAAACGTATAAACAAAAACTTAAAAGGAGAAGAAAATACATGATGGTAATTAGGGAAGCACGTTAATTAACTTCTTAACATGTTTTTGTGAAATTTTGAGCGGGTGGTGGCGTTGGGTCGGGGGGGGGGGGGGGGGGGGAGAATGGAAAATAATTTAAGTAATAAGCCCCCAGGTTCCGGTACCCCTGACTGTCCATCAGACACAGCGATTTTTACTTCACTCTTCTCAGAAGCAGCTTTCATTAGTTCACTTACGCTGGCAACTCCCTGGTTACTTTTTAGTCTTCCCGAAACCTGGGTTTCCATTAGCGTTATTTATAAACTACGTCATTTTCATGCACATGCCCTGAAGCTTCTCCAAAACTGCACATGCTATTAATGAATGTATTTCTGCCATCTTGTTTTCCCTGGCTGCACTGAATTGTTTCATGTCCTGATAAATTCCTGACGTAATTTTATTTCGAGGTCCCTAGGCTGATGGTTTTTAAATATTTTGGTTACCCGGTGCATTCTCTAATTAGCCATGGCTTTTATTTGTTATATTTTTATTCTATGACTGTCAGTCAATTTCTGTCGGATGTCAGGTAATGTGTAAGAACTGATCAGCTATACTTTCACACACGTACACGCTATCGATCACACATTTACACACGCAGAGTTACACACACACGCTTACACACCAATCCACTCCGTCGCATATATACACATACATTTGTCCATCTAAATATTACAATTTACATCGGCGTTTCAGTAATCTCTCTTCTCCTTTCACATTTCTTCTGTCGTCTTCTCCATTCGTGTTCGTTCATCTGTTGTTTTCTTCATCTCTCCTCCCCCCCCTCCAATTTCTCTGCTCTTCTTTTATTATTTTTTTCTATTCTCTCCATTCACTCTCCCCCTTCCCCCATCTGAGTTTCACTTTTCTCTTATCTCTTTCCTTTCTCATATTTGTTTCTCTTCCTTTCTTTTGATTTTGTTTCTGTCTTCTTATACATCTTTTTTAAATCTTCTTCCCACTTCGCTTCTTTTCTCCCCTCAACTTACTGCATCCCTTTTCTCCATTTCCCCTCATTTTTCATCTTTCTGGTCTACGATCTCTTTCCTTGTCGATTCTTTCCCTCATCTTTTTTTCCCTTATTGTCTTCTTGTACTTTGTTCAGCAGCTGTAAGCTTAGGCAGAAAGTCCTGGTAGTTCGCTCATTTGGACTTTGGCCTCGTGCCAATTCTTGAGTTTTGCGTGTACATCTGTTTTACTGACTTATTTGTGTACAGATGGTTGTTCCTTGCCGATCGGGGCGGGGCACTCTGACTCCACAGGAAGTCCCCAATTAATCGACTCCTACGACATGCTTGCTTGGCAAGCAGCGGGTCTATTCTTGTTTTGCCCACAATGGAGCCACACAACCCACACTCACTTCTCCTATCTTCACCTCTTCCTTTTTTCCTTTCGTACTCAACTCTTCTCTTTATATCTTCCATCAGTTTTTTCCTTTGCTCATCAAAGAGACATCCCAAATTAACTAAAGCCAACCTATCCTATCTTTTGACACCTCCCTTCCCTCCTTCATGTCCTTGTCTTCTTCTTCTTCTTCTTCTTCTTCTTCTTCTTCTTCTTCTTCTTCTTCTTCTTCTTCTTCTTCTTCTTCTTCTTCTTCTTCTTCTTCTTCTTCTTCTTCTTCTTCTTCTTCTTCTTCTTCTTCTTCTTCTTCTTCTTCTTCTTCTTCTTCTTCTTCTTCTTCTTCTTCTTCTTCTTCTTCTTTTCTTCTGCTTCTTCTGCTTCTTCTTCTTCTTCTTCTTCTTCTTCTTCTTCTTCTTCTTCTTCTTCTTCTTCTTCTTCTTCTTCTTCTTCTTCTTCTTCTTCTTCTTCTTCTTCTTCTTCTTCTTCTTCTTCTTCTTCTTCTTCAATCTTTAAAAGTAAGTGTTCACGTTTTGTGGTCGTTTATTTTATATTTGGAATGCAAAATCTGCACACTTTGTCACAACACATCCGATTTCAGCAAACATTTTATTAGTCGCCTCTTACGACATACTTGCTAGGAGGTAGCAGTGTACCCCCTCCCCCCAAAGGGCCCCCAACCGCACGAGGAATCCCTACCTCCAATTCTTCATAGCATATGTTGTATATATTTCCCAACACAAACGCCTCTACGAGAATGCTGCAACCTAGACACTCACTGTCTTTCTTGAAATGAAAACGTAAATGGAAGTCAACGCAGAAAGCGTTTCGAGCAAATAGTAGAGCGGGACACCCTCGTAACCTTCAGCAAAGTTGGCCAGCCTAACAAACTATGAATAAAAAGTCGCATTGTGTGTAAATGGGCGGGGCTAACTCTGGGAAAATTTTCCCAATAATCACTGTTGCAGCATTTCTCATACATAACTGCGCAATACATAAAAGCCTATTATGAGTTTTAGAGCATCAGCGTCAGTAGTAGTCGTAGTCGACATAGTAATAGTTGCAAAAGTAATCATCGTCTTCTTTGTCGTTGCCTGCTACTACTGCTGCTGCCGTTACTAAAAAAACTACTAGTACCGCTAACAGGGGGCTGCGAAGTCTCGGGGCATGGCAGTTGGAAATTGAAAACGGCGCTGCCCAGGAAAATATTGAGTTCAAAATCTACCTAACGTATTTTAAGATCCTCGCCGGTGCTATGGACTTCGTAAACTGCGCTGAGATTCTTTAGACTCAGGCTTAAGTCAGAAGTAGAACGGAAGACTTGTGGGTTATAACCCTTGTGTCATGATGTTGATCCGTCTTCTTAACCTAAATCTATAAACGTATACACATCAGAACCTACCAATCAAATACCTTTCCTAAATGTTTGTGTATTCTAGACAAAGAAATAAGGTCTTCTGTGTTCGTAAATTGTTGCTGTGATTGTTTTTCGACATATGCTTCGTTAATATAAATTTATGTAACCTATGGTGCCATTTCAATGGGTTGAAATAAATTCTGTCCGTATTCCATAGTTGTGGATTTCAAGCTGTACGATAGACATGGCCAAAAAGACACCTTTATTTGGGGGTGCCTAGTTGACCATGTTCTTAGTGCAGTTGTATTCATAGCGAGGCGCAGACGCCGTCTGGAGGTGACAGGTTCAATTCCTGGCACGGTAACTATAGCTTTCGATTTTTATGTTGTCTAGTGTGTTCTTCTATCTTTCTACTTCTTTCTATGAGTGCCGATTAATACACTTTCTGTTACTTGATTAACCTAAATCCAAACTACAGCCGCAGATAATGACGTTCTACTACTACTACTACTGCTGCTACTGCTGCTGCTGCTGCTACTGTTACTACTACTACTACTTCTATTACTATTACTACCAGTATTACCAGTAGTACTATGTACCTACACAATCAATAGCAAAGAAACACAACCAAGATATTAAAAATAAATATATTCTGACCGACAAAACAAAAAATTAATACAGAAGAAAGTGATAATGAAAAGAGCACAGAAACAGAATAAAAAAAAAAAAAAAACGTGAAACTGCAAGCTCTAAAATGCAAATTGAAGTTAACTGAAGTTAATTAGAAGAAGTGCTAAAGGCTGGTCATGCTGTAAAGTTATGACTGTTAACCTTCAGAGTGCGCGTGCCTCTCGAGTGTGCCAGTTTTCCAATTGCCCTCTCTTTCCTAGAGCCAAAATCATACCAGTCTCTAGCACACTTACCTCTGGTTTGCTGGTTATGTGTTTGTTTTGTCCAAATCTTATCCACGGCGCGATTCGTGTAGTACTATCCACAGGCCTCGAGAACCCACTCATTGTGCCTTAGCCCTCAAGATCAGGCGCCTGCAGGATCCACTGGATGAAAATGAGATTTTCTTGAACAAAAGAACCTAAGAGACATTAGGAATCTTGTTTTTGCGTGTCATTGCTTTGTTGGTGTCACATGGTGGCTTTGTAATTCTCTTCTAAAATAGATACACGAGTCCACTAGAGAGGCACACATACTTCGCTGGTGACTGGATTATTACTGTGTTAGGTTTTTTTTCTGAGTTTACATTAAAGCACCTAACACCTCTCCTGGGAGGAGGCGATCTTCCTTCCACCTCTTCGTTGTAGCAGCCTAGCCAGATGTTCTCGTCGCCCCTTAAGAACTGCCCACAGACAAGCATTAAACCTTCAGAATATGTTGAATGGGTTAACTCTTACTACTTGGAATAATCGTGTCCCCACTGGGAACTTAAAAAAAAAAATAATACAAATCCAAACTAGATCCGACGCGGTGACACTGTAGCTTCTTGAGAAAATTACACGAGCTACAGGTGTGTTTTGTACGTTGTCAATGTCATGGATGTTCCAGGTAACTTTCTTGCTGGAGCCTTGGCCAGCACGAAGTGACAACTCAACGACAGGTTGCAACAGGCTGGGAAATCCAGGGACTGTGGTAACCAGGACGTCGAAGAACGAACGAACGAACAAACTTTATTTTCAAAGAGTTACAAATTGGACACGCAGGCCTGTCTGACATTCGGCCCTTCTAAGCGCTCATATTTGAGAGTAATAATGCCTGTTATCAATAATGCAGGTTATGGATATAATAAAGAAACATAAATTATATAATAATGCATACACAAATCATGTGTACACAATCGTACACACTCACTGTCGCGCGCCCACGTGGGTAAATACACTGATATAGTGAGGGTGTGGGTTTGAACCTTAACAATGCCCACCCACGTGAGAAACTGGACTATTATCTAAGCTATGTTGATCCTAGACAGTCCTGGATAGCCAAGAAAACAGCGAGTGGCTCGTTCCATGAAATGAAAGTTGCTGTACTTGTATCCACAGGAGTAGGAGAAGGGATAGATAGATATCAGGATACACCCACTGTGATATTATCTCGATACACAGTTAACCCCTGCGACTATTCTCCTCTCCTGGCATTACTTAAAAGCCCCCATCAAGTGATTTAAATATTTGTTAGCTGAAGTAAACTAATATGCACAAAGACACTTGAACCTAAGTACACAATTTACTCAACTAGGTTTTAACATCAACCATGATTTATTTGAATAAATCGAAATTAAAATGAACTTGTTTAGGCTAGTAGAGTTGGAATGATGTGAATGATGAAATCATAAAGGTATTGGAAAGTAACAACCTTTGGACAGTTCTCGGCTTGAGACCCTGTCTATCTTTTCCAGTTTGTCGTCCTCACTGCTTTCTGCAGGTCGTTACACTCGACGGTCGGCAAATAATAGATGCCTACTAGTTCCTGCCCAATGTGGGAACTGGAGAATGAAGAAACAAGCGCATATTTGTAGTATCTGCTCTAGATGTACACTAAGCATGTATATTATACTAACATCAAGCATGTTTATTCAAATAAAACATTTCATCTCTCCCTCATTCACTCCTGTCCAATTTGGAAGGGCTTATGTCTCACATTCCAACTGTTACATCTTCTGCCTTCCTCTACACGTCCTGTAATGATAGTCAAGTCTTCTACGTCAGGTGCCAGCTCTCGTACAGACTCAAAATGACAATCAGTCAGACAGAACCAGTTCTGGAATCTATGCTTGGAACAATCGACGCGCCCAGAATGCTAACAATAGTTCTGGGGCGAATCAAATAACAAATCTCGTGGATTTACTCTCCGGGATCAATCTCCGCGTTAGCCTCCCGAGAGTTAAACACATTTCAGTGTGTTAGCTGTATGTAATACAGATTCACATTAACCACACGTGAAAAGATTGCCAAAGTTATCTTCACGCTTGTGATTTCAAAAACATGATAGTTCATTAAATTTCAATGGCAACAACAACATTTAGGTTCTACAACTTTGAAACACATGTGCACGAAAAACATTCATGACACTATCAAATAGGATATAAAGCAATGTGACAGTGCCCTACGAGAATGAAGAAATGTCCGCCTAGGAGTACTACAAAGTAATGAAGACACACACTTGAGTAAAAAGACAGTTAGATCTCTATCATAAAATATAGATTTGAACCTAATTTCGATCTTACCTGGAAAAATGAAACCACGATGCCAAAAGTTCTGTCTCAAGCTTAGGTTAAGCCCAACAGATGGCATGTGCTGGACAGGATCTCATTTACCAGACCTAGAGTTCACCCCTTTATAACTTTTATTAAGCTCCTCCTACATTACGCCTAAAATCATTCTCATTCAAGGATATCACAGCTCCTCCCTGTGGGTGTATATTCACTGTCAGTCAGTGACTGTACAACAATTGTTTGAATTCCCACGCTAGGATCTCCTGGTCAATTCATCTGACCAGAGCAAATAGGACAAGTCACACCTCCGGCCTACTTCACCTGCCATCACAATAAAATCAGACGGTGTCAATTCTTCTGTTTACACTTTCTGCTCACCATGTCAATAGTGACCGTCGGACCTGCCGTCGAGTTAGGTAACCTCAGGGGGAATTAAACACAATTAGCCGGAGTTAGCTGCTCCTAAAAATCTGGCTAGGAGATAAAATATCTGACACCAACAGATGGTGTGCAAATCTCCAGTCAGTAAGTCTGCTTGGTCAGTCTTATCTCTGTACCTTAACACTTAACATCTGGGAAAAAGTTGTAGTGTTTGATATGACCAACGGTCCAGGAGAATTAAAGGTGTGATGTGGTCATCCTATTTAGATTAAGGATGTATCCAAATCCCTATTTGTCTGTATACTTCAAAATACACTCAAATAAAAGTAGGTTGAGGAAAGACATTCTGGAGTCACCGAGCTTATTGTCACACTCACACACACGTATACATACTCCGAAGTTCTCATAAATGCACACTCATATACAGACATACGTAATACATACTCACACACGTCTACATACATACACAAACATAAAACACATACACATACACAGGCAAAAATGCACAAACAGAAAACACACACACACATACATTTATGGATATACATGCACACACACATCCCATGCATACACACATGTACAATCACATGTACAGACACCACATATGCTCACAACCACACATTTACACTCACATGAATACATACACCCACATACATGCATACATACATACACATACATGCATGCATACACACATTTATACATACACTCACATCTTTACACACATACATACATACCTAAATACACACACATACACCCACACAGCTAAATATGCATACATACATCCACTAACATGCATACATACATACATACATACAAACATGCCCACACACATTACATACATACACTCACATGCATGCATACACACATATACAATCACAGAGAAACCACTAGGCGAAGGATGATGAGGGAAACCAAAGACACTGGACTGGATTCCTTCCATGATTTCGAAATAAGTGCACAAGATAGAACGGAATTGAGAAACAAACTTTGTGCATAAAATGGCGCAACAGGATAATGATTTTTTCAATTGATGAATTTCATAAGACAGCCTTTTTTTTTTTAGTATGTCGATTCCTAATCTCCCATCAACTTTCTAAGAGAATAATTTACAATGTATGACAATAGCAACACCAACGATTTACTGGTGTGCATCTTAAATAAATAACAGCAAACATGCATACTGTATGTAGATTATGGGGTGTATCAATGAATTTCACATTAGGAATTACAAAAACAACTACATAATATGTGAATAAACAACAAGAATATTATATATTATTGTTTCCCAAACTTTCCGCCAAATTGCGTCAGCTTTATGGGGAAAAAATACACATAAATATATTTTTTGTGTTTATTATATTCTGTAGACTCCAATTATGCGCCCATTCTGAGCTCCTTGTTGTCAAAGAACAATTTCCCCATCTACGTTTGATATTTAATCATCTTGATTTTTCTGTATGATTACTTTGATGTTGCTGTATGATTACTTTGATGTTTCTGGAGCAGCCTTGTTGCAGTAAAAGATTGCAGTATTCATCTGCATCGCAAGGGCTAAATAACAACCCAGTTTATGACGGAGGGAAAGAGCCAGACAACTCGTTTGTGTCATTTGTTGTTGCGGTTTTCGTCCACATTGTCATGGCAGTATCGATACTCGCAACCTTCATTAAATACCCACTTTGCAGCGGTAATTCTCGTTTACAATGCAAATACCGCCAATAAAAGCGGTCCTTAATTCAATTATCGGCGCTAATCGCCTGTTGTGGGTTAATTCACACAAGGACGCCCTTTTCAATGTACAATTTACAAAACAGTTATGTGGGAGAATGTTCAGGAGGCCTGAATTTGAATGAAACGAGTGAATCTAGTTTTGCCAAGATGATGTCTGTTGAAATCCCTGGATAGACGGTTGCCGTAGTTGCATGTTAAGATGGCGGCGGGCTGTTAAAGAGTTGATACTTTGGATGTTTGCTAGAAATTAGTTTGATATATATTATGTTGACTCTTTCCTCGTTGAATCCACAGAAAAGTCGGGCGTAGCAGGTAGTATAGTCGATGTGTGTCACCGCAGGAGAGCCCTATGTTCTTAATCCTCGGTCATCCACTCCTCAGAGGTGAGCTAACTACCTACAATTAACGACAAACAACACTGTCTTCCCTACTGTTTTTAATAATGTCGCCCAGACCATCTCCATGCTTCTTCAGACCATCTCCATGCTTCTTCAGACCATCTCCATGCTTCTTCAGACCATCTCCATGCTTCTTCAGCCAAAATGCAAAATATTCGATTGGCTTTTGCCGGGAGCCCTAAACATAGCCGGGTCTTAAATATGGCCTAACGGCTGAACGGGGTTTCTGGGACCACTCCACTGGTGATCCTCGTCCGCATAGTGGCACTTTGTGTCACCGGGTGTTTATCGCTTGTGTGATGTCCTGGTGTGGTACACCTTACCTAGCTAAGTCACTTCACACTGGGTATTTCCAATTCCTTGACGATATACACAAGGGTATTTTTTTTAAGCATGTTAAAGAAAAATGATATTTTCCCACAATATTGTGGATTTTTTTAAGGGGCTCTTTATGTCATCTTTCCCATTTAATTATTCGTATACATTTTCCAAACTCCACAGAAGACGCAAATGAAGTTTTAGCTTTCTCTTCCAAGTAACGTAATTATGCAGCCGTAGGTAATTTGTCCCAAGAAACTCTTTCCTCAAAAGCCGGACAGATGAAAACAGCATAAGAAAATGTAGTAACCTTTTTCGTCCCGCAAAACATAACATTTTTTTCGGGGTGATTGCGTGGTCTTGAGACACAGCGTCCGCCTGCTGGAGTCCCTGGTTCCCGGTGAGGGTTGGGATTTTTTCACGTGGACTTCAAGTATTTTTCCCTGGTTTCTGTGTAGTAAGATTGGACGCTTGTGTGTATTGTGCGCACGTAAAAAAAATCCCTTGGCAGTTGGAAATCGAAAAGAGTAGCCTAACGGCCTTGCCCGGTCAAAATTTGAAGTTAAAAATCTACTCAAAGTCTTTCAGTATCGTCGTCGGTGCTACAGAGTTCGTGCACTGCGCTGAGACTCTTCTGACTCAGACTTGAATTAGAAGTAGACCGGAACACTCATGGGTTACCGCCCGTGTGTCATGATGTTGATCCGTTGTTTAAACCTTAACCTGAAACCTCGAACCATATTTTAATATCCAAAAAAAAAAAAAATGCTATTATCTGAACAGATATTACCCCATTTCAGATCAGGTTTCCTCCAACGGAGGAAAGGATAAACCGTTTATTATTATTAGTTACATACACAAATGATTGAGCTGGTCGATGTTTCAGACAAACACTGTGTGTTTGGGACAATGTGTGTTGCTTCTGTTATCCCTTGAGAATATCCTTGTCGGAATATTTAAATAGTTTTTTTACTGGCCATCTCTACGTTGTTCAATTTGTCTGTGATATTAATATGTGGGGAAACTTGTATAACACAGCTTCACGGGATATTGATTCAGATTCTTTCATAGTATGGGCCAATAACCCAGTATTCAAGGGTTATTGTATGTGCTATGGCCACATCCAACAGAGTTGAATAAATGAAGATAAAAGAGATATAAATAATACAATATATGTGTGTATATATATATATATATATATATATATATATATATATATATATATATATATATATATATATATATGGGTGTGTGTTTGTGAGAGAGAGAGTTAGAAGGCAGTGTGGTGCTAGAGAAAATTTAGATTATTATTAAGGAAGAAAATAGGTAAAAGAATCCATGTTGAATAGGAAGAGAATGAAGGCAAATGCAAGAGTATGGGATCATCTCACCGACAGAGTATAAAACAAGAAAGCGAGCGACAGAGTAAGAACGAAAGACAGAGAAAGTGGGGCTAACATTGAGGAGAGAGGCAGCGGCAGACAAACATAGAAAGAGAGAAGACAGACAGAGAGACAGACGGACGGACAGACAGACAGACAGACAGACAGACAGACAGACAGACAGACAGACAGACAGACAGACAGACAGACAGACAGACAGACAGACAGACAGACAGACAGACAGACAGACAGACAGACAGACAGACAGACAGACAGATGGTACGGAAGATAATCTGCATCAGAATTGACTATAGAGTACACGAGACAGAAAGTTGTGGATAGACATGACTCCCAATGCCACACGGCATGAACTATGGAAGATAACCTGTGCCAGAGAGGTTTGAAAGGAAACGGAACAGAAGGTTGTAGATAGACACGACAACCAACGCCACACGGCTTAGATATAAGGAGAAGATCCAGAACCGACCGTTAAGAAACAGCTGCAAACTTCTACAACATTATGTAAAATATACAGAACTAACTTGTTGAAAAATTATGCACGAAAGTTGAGGATCCTGTGCCTTTCCTGTCTGGCGTGCCTGCCGTGATGAAAGCGACGCCTTGCAAAGCCCATGCTAAGGGTGATGATGATATGCCAATTAAGTTAAAATAGTCCTGTACTTAGACTAAACAATCCAATCATCATTCGACGAAAACATTATATACTGAATGCTGTCTGTGATTTAGTCTAAATGGTAAAATCATTTAAGCAAAACGCTTGAGTTTTGTTTTGACTTTTGACAGTATGATTCTGTGAAACCTGGCAACAGATGGTTGAAACCATTCATCTGACTATATACTGAACAACTGCCAAGTCTGGTTTATCTAATGATCTTTACAGTTCGTATTCACTTTACGGAATAAATTGAATTTCTGGGACTTGTCCCTCGCGGGTAAACAAACCCGCAGAAGGCAGACAGGACTCGGCGGCTGAATAATTGTATGACTGAATGAATTTATTAACGAATTCAATTACAAATTTAGGAATGCATGGGATGCAAATTAAAGTGATGATCGATAGATTATTTTCATTTTATTATTGTGTGTTCTTGTATCTTTACATGGGTTAGATGCCCCGTTGCTATTGTTGAAATATAGGAAAGGGAACTTCAATCTCGCTTTGGGTCCCTAATTACACTCGAGGTTTTTGTTCTATACGTTGTCATAATGATCAGAATTGTATCTGGTTATGTTGATATAATGACCCGAAATGCTACCTTGTTGGTGTGGTTATGCTGACACAAAGATCATAATTCTATGCCATTATTCTAGATATATTGTACGATTATCAGAATGCTATGTCGTTTTTCTAGTTAGTTGTTATGATTATCACAATTCTATGATTTCGTCTAGACATGTATATTATTTTAAAAAATAATTCTTTGCCATTGTTCTAGATGTATACATTATATTTTATTCTATTCCGTTTTTCTTTATAAGTACATTATTTATTTTGTATAATACTATGTCGTTGTTTTGAATATGATGCCATGATTATCATGATGTTATAGTGCTATTGTAGTGACGTGGACACAATGATGAGAAAGCCCTCCTGTTGTTGTATTTACGCTGCCATCATGAACAACATTCTATTAATATTCAGAATTTTATGTTGTTGTTCTAGATATGTTACTTCTTACAAGCACGAGAGATCACGGTAACCCACCTCACCTGATCGTCAGAATCAGGGATCACATCTGTATTCTGTATCACGCATATTATGTGACAAATTCTTCTAACCGTCTGTTCCTTCTAACAGACCTTGTCCTTTTTCTGTCTACATAGACGGCAAAAAAAAAAAAAAAACACACACACACAAAAAAAACTAAATTTCCACTTTATTTCTCCTCATTACTGGACCAAACAATCCTGACACTCTAGATTTAATGTACGTCATCTGTTTTAGTGCTTCTTGTTTTTTGAAGTACTAACTAATTTTTAAAAGAAATGTATTTTCGTCTACAGTTTCTCCACATTTTTATTTCAGACAGCATTTTAGCTGCCATGCAGTTAGATACTTAGTGTCTGACCCTAGCAGACGCAGCCAGTCTCATTTCTCTCCTGCTCGTTCTTCACAAGAATAGAATACAATCATGGATGAGCTCTGTATCCCGTGTTCTGGTAACGGCATTACCTACCATGATACTGTACTGATATGCAAATAAATACACTCTGTGGATTTCGTTATTTATAACACGTTCCTTTTCTTCCTTTTGACCTTCTGCTTAGGTTGTAAAATATTGCAAAGAGGAGTTAGATGCAGTTTCCTGTCTTTTGCTAAGTGCGTAGCCTTTGTTTCTCGACTGTCTGATTTACTTTCTCAGTCCATATTTTTCTTGGTCGGCAAATTACCCTGTAGCCTGCTTTTTTGCCATGTGGTATGTTTTAACTGCTTAGTGATTTTATTCTATTCTGACCAGATGACCAAACCATTCGATTCATTGTGTTCTAAGAAATGATTTAATGGTACTGTGCCTAGCATTGTTCGTAGTTCCTTATTGGTGACTTTGCCCCTTCCACCAACCCCCCCCCCTCCCCCTTTCCTCCCCCTCCGCGCATTTTCTTTTCTCACATATCGTAATTTTGCGTTTTTGCTTTCCTAGGATTGCCCATATCTGACACTGACAGAACAACGTTGGTAAGAAAAGCTCTTTTTAACTTTATAAATTGGTTTCTTAAAAAAAAAAAACCCATTAAGTTCATGAACCCAATTGTTCGAGTGTTATAAGGAACCGCAAAATAAACCAAGAATTATGATACTCTGTTCTGCAAAGAATAGAATTATATCACATAAAAATAATGTAACTAATTACGATCTCATCCAGTTTGAAATTGCAGCTACAAAATCTAAACTAATCGTGAAGATATCTACAGACTGTTTTGTGTAAGTTTGTTCATGATTTATGCCTCACCGGAGATCGAAGGAACAAAGAAGCAAAGAAGAAGAAATAAAAGAAGAAGAGGGGTGAGGAGGAAGAGGACACACAAGAAGAAGAAGAAGAAGACGAAGAAGAAGAAGAAGAAGAAGAAGAAGAAGAAGAAGAAGAAGAAGAAGAAGAAGAAGAAGAAGAAGAAGAAGAAGAAGAAGAAGAAGAAGAAGAAGAAGAAGAAGAAGAAGAAGAAGAAGAAGAAGAAGAAGAAGAAGAAGAAGAAGAAGAAGAAGAAGAAGAAAAAAAAAAAAGAAGAAGAAGCAGAAAGAACGAACGAGCGAACTTTGCTTTTCAAAGGGTTACAGATTGGACAGCAGACCAGTCTCTCACGCGCACATAGACCCATATATACACACGCCCATACGCTCACTCACACACTTACACACCCGCACACATACATACACCCACATACATATATACATACATATATACATACACACCCACATACATACATATACGCCAACGTACATGTACACGAACATACATACACACACACCCACATACACACATACGTACTTACATAGGTACATACATAGATACAGACACATATATTCACACAGAGAGACACACACGCAGACACACACACACCGACAAGAACACAAAAACTGACATACACACAGACACACACCCTAACACAGACACACACAGATACACACACACACACACAAATAGACATATATACGCAATCGTGTTAGTGTCAGGGATTCGTCATTATCCAATAGCACAGTCCGTACAGCGCTGACGATATCTGCTCTGTCCATGCTTTTTCCCGCAATCATTAGTGCAGTGCTTGCCAGTTGGTCCGCTCGCTCATTTCATTTACGCCTGCATGACCCGGTGTATAGATCCAGTTTACGTAGGTTAAGTGCGATTTCCGAATGCTTTCTATCCATTCAGAGCGCATACTGCCTGTTGCTATCTTCTGAAGCATATTCATTGAGTCTGAGACAATTACTGCATGTGTGGCGGTTTGCTCGGATACCCATGCTAAAGCTCTAGAAGCAGCAGCTATTTCCATGGTCATGCTTGACGTGGTTGTCTGGTAAGCGATGCTGTCCTCATGTATTGTTTTCCCCCTTTTTTGCGCTGTGTATGCCCATGCTGACCTTGATCCGCGCTTTACGGATCCATCTGTGTAGATGATGATATCTTCTGGGTCTGAATGCTGATCTATTAGTTCCCTTACTTCTGTGTCTTCGGCTGCAGGAATTTGATCCCTGCAGTACCTTCTGAGTGTGATGACAACATTAGAGATGCCATGCATGTCTACTGGTGTATTTATACATCCTTTTCCGTGACTTATCACATCTAGGTCACATACCTGCTGGATTAAACCCTCAGCCTTTGCCATCCAAGAGCGGTCTCTTTTGAGACGCGTTCCTTTTGGGTCGTATATAGCTTTGTGCAATGGGTGGTTAACGTCTGCCGATACCCTCATATAAGCCTTGACTTGTGCCACTTTGTATCTGCTAGTCATCGTCAGCAAACCCAGGACATAACGCATGGCGTTGCAGGAGGTGTCTTTTGTGCAGCCGAGTATGAGTCTCATGGCCTCATTTTGTACTCGGTCCAGTCTTTCTAGCTGGGTTTTGCTGACAGTGAGGAGGCCAAGACCATAGTCAATGATACTAAGCACAAGCCCTTGATAGAGAGGGAAAAGCAGGCGTTGTTCAATATCAGCTGCTTCTAGCACTAGAGTGCTGTCAGACCTTTCCTGGCTCTAAGTATGACGTTGTCTACGTGGCATTTGTATGACAAGCATCTGTCAAATGTCATGCCCAGGTATTTCATGGTGTCCGTTCTCTTGATGTCCACATCACATATGCTTACGACTGGCGTTGGTGTACTGACGATGTGAGTATTTAGAGACAACCATGTTAAGGAGGCTTTGGACGGGTTCACTTGAGCTCTTGATTCCTGGCACCACTCACTAAGGCTGTCTAGTTCGTGTTGTAGTGTGGTTGTACTTTCCTGCCTATTTTTACCTCGACGGTAAACAAGGAGATCATTTGCATACGATATTGTTCTACCTATACCTACGCTTTGTGCACTCGTGACTCCTGCTGTGTACACATTGAAGAGCAGAAGAAAAAGTGTGGGGGGGGGGGGGAAGGGTGTCAGTCCCCTTGTGAGACTTAAGACCGACACATATTTGTGTAGCGGCATAAAATTTTCTTTGGAGGTATTTAATTTATTTGTACTTTTAACATGATTTCAGCAATATCTTTATTTTTATTTGCTATGTAGCCAATAATAACAATAAAAAATTTGTATTGGATCATAACTATTAATATCTCAAAGTAGGATTAAATAGGTGCTTGTGATTTTTTCCGGCCCCAACAGAGAGTGACTTCTATTCCCATTCACGCCTCGTCGTGTCGCACTGCCCTATTTTGCGGGAGTTTCACGCTTATCGTCCTGCCAGCAACACGTAGTATTTTACTCGTTGTTGTCAGCGGCCGGCGATATTGCGTGTTTATTATTTTACGATGTCAGTGTTTTGAACAGTCTCAAAACATGCAGAACTGGTCTTAAACCTAACCCTTCGAAACGACGAGGCAAGGATGGGAAGGGAAGTCACTCTCTTTCTGGGCCGGAAAAGGTTACTATAACTATTAAGCCTCCTGAGCGCTTGCTTATATAATTAGCTCTACGGTTGAACTGTGTTTCCAGGATTTGTTTCAGTTTGATTCTCATCCCTGGGATGTTAATCCTTTAGACTACAATCATGGAGTTGAAAACTAATTTTTTTTTTAAATCAACTGGCACAGAAAATCTAGATCTTAACTGTAGCCGAAATTAAGGGGAATGGGGTGAGGTGTGGGGAGGGTGAGACGAGGGAAGGGTGTTTGGACTGAGGTCCCAGCCCTCCATCTTAATGGGTTTTTTTTGTCAGCGCCGCTAAAGCATACTATTTACAATTTTACCAACAAACCTGTGGCGACTCACTTCCATACTTAATAAGTTAAGATTATTAAATTGGTAAAGAAAATGAAATTCATAAAAAATTACTATTACTTAAGAGTGTATGCTACTATCCCGTTAAGTTGGCACAACATATTACCAAACGTGATTATTGACACGTAGACACTAACAGGAGTTTTACAGCACTTTATGGCATGGTATCATAAATGTGCTCATGCTATGGTGGTATTTTACATTTTAAATGGGGTTTCTGATCTTCTCGGTTGTCAGTGATAAATACTCACAGCTGGCACGATACATTAATAGAACATATATGTGTGTCCTGTCGCAACAAGTTCTATCAATGTAAAACAAAGTTTGTTTCGCCGCAACAAGTGCTATCAATGTAAAACAGTCAAAAAACTTTTCGCCGCAACAAGTTCTATCAACGTAAAATAGGCAAAGTTTGTTTTAATATTATCCTCAGTGTGTTTATTGTTAACTCCATTTGTTTACCCCTTTGGACATGAACAATTTTAAGATTCTTAATGCGGATACATTTTTTAAAAAACTGAATAACCAAATAAGAGTAGGTAAGTCATGCTTCATCTCATCTTGTGGTCTTCAAAAACATGTATTAGTTTAGGACTGACATTTTTCTGTGGGTGTCTCTGGCTTCAGCCTTTAGAACGAGCTTCGTAATTTCGGAATACTTGGTTGGATCTCACCTTCAGGCAGTTTGGTAACAGATTGCCTTGCGTTGATTTCGACAATGGTGTAGAGAACTGACCGTTCCTAACAAAAGGAAACAACTGACCGTTAAATGACCTAGTGAAATCACAGTTTAAAAAATGCTGGTTCTGGTTCTGCAAACTCTTGTAAAGGATACGCAGATAACTGTTTTCCACAGACTTCTATGTTACGCAGATATTTTTTTCTCCACACACTTCAATGTTACGCAGATAACTGTTTTCCACACCATTCTGTGTTACGCATATACTTTTTCCCCCCACACACTTCTATGTTACACAGATACTCCCCCGCCCCTTCCCCCCACACTTCTATGTTACGCAGATAACTGTTTTCCACACCCTTCTATGTTACGCAGATAACCTTTTTTCTCCACACTCTTCTATGTTGCTAAGATAACTTTTCCCCCACACTCTTATGTTACGCAGATACTTTTTTCGCCCACACACTTCTATGTTACGTGGATAACGTTTTTCCCCACACCCTTCTATGTTACGAAGATAACCTGTCCCCCCACACCCTTCTATGTTACGCAGATAACTTTCCCCCCAACCTTCTATGTTACGCAGTTAAAAAATTTTTTTACACACTTCTATGTTACGCAGAGAACTTTTTTTTTGTACACACTTCTATGTTACGACAAATAGGCTTTAAGGATCTTCTTTCGTTATTTACATCTTTGAACACTTCATACATCTTTCCAACTGTCTTAGCACAATATTTTCTCAAGATAATTACAATCTAAAATATAGTTTTTATAAAGTTATTATTTAACAAAGTACGTGTATCAAAATTTTTACATCACGACACATAAGGTGCTAAAATTAGGCCTTGATGAGTACATAAATATTAACCATACTACTAAAGACAAAGGATAGCTGTAGAAAAAGACACAAGTGACTGCGCGTATAGGAATAGCGTGATTTTCGAAAATCGAATCCATGACAAATTTATAGAGACTTCTGTGTTGACAACAACACCAAACATCTTCATCTCTTCCACCATTTACATCAGCAAGGTGTTAGGGAAATATAAGGACCGTTGTCCGCTTTTTCCAATGCATTGTACAAGTTGGTGTTCATTTCTGTTAGGTTGCTCCTGATGATATCGCTCTATATCTTGCGTGGTCGTACCCTTGCTCCGTGTTCATTATATTTCTTCAGCGTGGCTCTCTGTGG
Organism: Candidula unifasciata; assembly: GCA_905116865.2. Classification (NCBI taxonomy): domain Eukaryota; kingdom Metazoa; phylum Mollusca; class Gastropoda; order Stylommatophora; family Geomitridae; genus Candidula; species Candidula unifasciata. Next base: position 258,546 of record CAJHNH020000146.1, read on the forward strand.
CAGTTGGTACCAGGGCATTCTCGTCAGGTGGCCAAACCATCTCATTTGTTGTTCTTCAATGAACTGTTGAATGATATCAGTCCTAGCCTTCTTTAAATTTCTTCATTCCTGATTTTATCTCTTCTTGTCACACTGACAGCTCTCCTAAGACACCTCATCTCTATTTTTACGATCTTTCGCTCATCAGTTGTAGTAAGGGTCCATGTTTGGCACTGGTAGCACAACGTCGGCCAAAAGAACCATTCTTTTAAGATTTCAAACCAAACTTATTTATTTAAAGATCGATTTCCTAAACTCGAATTGAGGCTACACATATTAACTTGGGCAGAAACGACAACTGGTTTTTAACATTGAAACGTGTGGGGTAAGATCTTAGAGTAATCTATTAAAAGTTACTGAATGAGTTAACAGTGAGACATACCATAAATATAATGTTTGAAAATGGAAAATCGATTATAGAAAGGCAAGCAGTAATATCACCAGCTAAAACAGTTACCGAAGACTAGAACACTGAAGACAGTTATGCAGTAAAGGACATCCCCTCCACCCCCACCCCCACTCCCCACTTTTACACCTTAAAAATAACTTTAAAAAAAAAAAAAATTAAGCAGAGTAGAAATGAAGTGGAAGTAGCAATAATGAATAGCCAACCCGCGAGCAATGAATTGGAATTTACATCAGGCAAGCCCAGAAGCGAATAAATCCTTCGGCGTGATAGGAATATGAAATGAGATCTTTAAAAAGTACAAAAGAACAGGAGCATTAAGAAACTTTTACAATGAAAACTGGAATTCTCGAACTTAAAAAATTTAGGACGCTGCTAAAGAGATGTGACTACATTTAAAAATATATGAGAAAACTATTTAGAGATATGTGATCTCTCTCTGAGACACTTCCGCTAAGTGATTTTGTGTATTCTTGGTCGTATGAGTAGTATTGCATATTCCTGTAATGTCCGTAATTGCCGGTCCCAATCCCGGATGCGAAAGGAAAAGGGTTGAGTGTAAGATTAGCTCCCTTCCCTGTAGTAATTATTTTCTACATAAACTTGCAGGAAAGGATGCTTCCGGTAAAAAAAAAAAAACCAGTCAAGTAGTGTATTGTGCACATAGTGCAAACAAATGTCTAAGGAAAATGATGATAATATAAAAAAGAGATGGGTTCAAAAGCTGTGAGAAAATAACATACATGTTTGCGCAACCACTAGTACCCAAAGTTATGAGACAGAGAAGATGGCGCTTCATTAGGCACATCCTGGGGAGAAACCAACAGATAATTATTAAACAAAAAAAAAAAAGGATTAAGGCCCCTAAGACGAACGCTGAGGACAGGCTGGCCGAACGGTTGGAACGCTGGGCTCTCAAGCGGGAGCCCCAGGTTCGAATACACGGTAAGACTGGGGAGTTGTTTTTTTCTGTCAGGGGCAAAATAAAATCCTCATCTGCACAGTTGTGGCAACAGCACTAGCCATGTGGCCGTAAATCCTCAGACTCAAAGTCCCCCTGCCTGCACCGCAAAAGTGATAATAAAGGCAGTTATTGGCAGTTGGCAGTTAGATGAACGTTGATGTGAGAGGTCAAATCTACTAGACTGGATTCCATCCATGATATTGAGCTGATTTCCCCGGATAGAACAGAATGGGGCAATAGACTAGGAGGGCCCATGTGACATATAATGGCACAAAAGGGTACAGCATAAATGAACGTCTACTTGACATTTGTGTTTGTGACAACGTGAGACTGAATGGTTCTAAGTTTCGTTTAGTTTCATCAGCACAAAATGGACAGGTACAAGATTAAATAAAGGAGTCTTGGAAATAATTACTTGCAAACAGAACTAATCATTCTTGTCTGCGTAATAAAGATCACTGCTGTCTGTTTTTATTGCTTTTAAGGCGATGTAGACAAAGGCGGGGTGGGTGGGGGGAGGGGGAGGGGAGGTAGCGGGGAGAGAATAGTGATCCTAAGGTCTTAAGGCAGCATGGTTACTGCTGTCGCTACGCACTGTTCAGGTAAGAATTTTTTTTTTTGGAGGGCCTCCAAACATCAATCACGATACATGAGAGTCGAACTCTAGTCTTCCGCATGAGCTCCTGACGTTATTGCCACGCGGCCAGTGGCTCTTTGTCACCCTTATCAAAAGATGAAAATTCACATTTATTAGGCAGGCCACTAATTAAGGGAAAACTGGAGAACTTCGTGACAACAGGAAAACTGGAGTGATAAGAAGCAAAAAGAATACACAGTCAAGACAAGTGAAATATTTCAATCATATTAAATGACACGCATTATCTGGATCTTTTCTCCGGGTCATGCCGGTGTCTTGGGAAATGAACAGGCGGACAAACTGACTGGCTCTGTACAACTTCGTGGAACCCTGATGTATGACAAGACAGACATTATTATGGCATTTTGGAGAACGTGTACAATTTAGAAGAGCAAATGGATCTCCTCAGTCTGGTGAGAGTTATGTAGTGAAGAGTGACGAGGGGGAAACTGGCCGACACTCCAGGCTAGAGAGTGGTAGATATCCAATGCAGAAAACCTTGCCCGTGGTGACGGCACCTGAATGACTGAATTAAAGAGCCATTTAAAACTAACGTCCTAATATGAACAGCAGAAAAACAGAATGTAATTAAACGGAAAAATATCTTCTAAAATGGCGTGTTGAAGATCCATTGCAGCCAACCTTCAATGTGAAGACGGCACCTGATTGATGAGAAGAGGAAAACTGAACATGTTGTAACCACGGAAAAGATCTTTGGAAAAAGAGAGAGACAGAGGAAGACAGCGCGGGAAGATTCTTGACAACATTTTGTCACGTCATAAAGAGATGTCAACATACACAATGTAAACATAGCTGCAGACTGCGGATTGTGGAGAGGCATGGTCGCCCACGGCAGTAGGCAAGGCACTTGACGATAATGACACAGGATAGATAAGAAACAATATGAGAAAATAACACCACTGCAGCTGTAGACACATTTAGAACTAAACGGAGGTAAGACCGACTGGCGCGAGGTTAACAAAAACTCAAACCCATCTGAGACGTGAATGAAGATCAGGCCGACTGAAGCAAACTAAAGAACAACAAAAAGATCCACAAGCCAGCTCATACACTGGCTTCAGAAATAAATGTAGATGACACCGACTGAAGAAGATGGGGAACAACAATAATATCCTTTCTCAACGACACAACCAAGACATGAACGAAGATGAGATCGACAGGAGAAGGTGCGACAAAAGTGCAGCCGGATGTACCAGTCACATACCACCAAAAGAAAAGAATAATTAAATAAATCAGGAAACCACCAGCCCCAGCACAAGACGACTATTTTATTATAGACAGATCAGAACAAGTCATTATCCTCCGCCTCAGAACAGGGCACAACCGATTACGTAACCACATGTACACAAAATTCAAGATAGGCATATCATCCATGTGCACCTGTGGAAATGTGCCCCAGACAGCAGAGCATGTACTCCAGGACTGCACCGAATTTGACACATTAAGGCAAACCTTTTGGCCAAAAAGAACAACAGTGGAACGTAAATTCTATGGACCACTAAATGAATTAACAACAACAGTAAAATTTATACAAGAGACAAAATTGCTGATATAGACAACTTATTTCAGGCGAACAAAAGAAGAAGAAGAAAAAGATCGACTAAAGCAAAATAAACAACAACTTAACGCATCTGTTTGCCCCTACAGATGAACAAAAGTCATGCCGACTACAGAAGAATAAAGTGACTGTGAACTGGTTATATTTGCTCATAGGGCAAGCATGTTTTATGCATAGTGGCATGCTTCACTGCGGAGATGACGGGTGAGGAGTATTGTCTGGATCTTTTCTCCGGACATACCGGTGTGTTGGAACATGAACAGTCGGACAGACTGGCTGGCTCTGCACAACTTGGTGGACTAATGATGCATGATAAGGAAGACATGGTTGGGCCTTGTGGGAAAGCATGTACAATTCAGAGTACCTAATAGATCACCATAGTCTGGTGAGAGCGATGCAGCGGGGAGTGGCGAAGAGTTCCGACCGATGCTCGACGCTTAGAGGTGAGGCAAGACGGACGTATAATCATAGTTCTACTGACACCATTGGTATTGAAACAGTGCTCTAGCTGCTGAAGATAGGGACGGAGCGCTTACAGTAATGCCCAGGGTGCTGTAAAGTCGGTTCTTGAATCGATTAATGAATCCTCGTTGCCGATATTTAAAACATTTGTTAATTATTTAATATTTATTATTATTATCAAAATTGTCGTTGTCATTGTCATTGATAATCCTCTTCAGCGACGCTCTATACACGAAAATCCTATAACTGCTTTGTAAATTACTCTGCTTTATGAATTTTCCTGTCTGTCTATGATGTCTCCAGAAGTCGCCGTGGCGTAGCGTCTAGACGCTCGCGATCGGAAGGTCGTGGGTTCACTCTCAGGCAGAGCTGGACTTTGTGTTAGTTAAATGACCTTGCTTCCCAGGTGAACCCAGCCCTAAGTGGGTACCAGGCGCAGTCCTGGAAATTAAAGGTGGCCGGCGTCATGCTGGCCATATCACCCACCAAGAGAGATTTGGTCTATAAAATGCAGGTCTAGCCCTATATGCCCAATACGACTAAAAGGCGCTTTACTTGCTTTGTTTCAAACAGCAAGGACTGGCTTAAACATTACAGGACAGGTTACTAGATCAAAAGCCCGTCTCTCTAGCGTATTTGGCTAAACCGGATTGCGCAGTGAGCGGGTGACGAACTCCTTGTGGTCCGGGTTCACTCCCGGGGGTAGGCAGAAAAGCCACATTTCTCCCAGATTTACGGTATTTACAATGGAATTAAGGCCGAAAGGTTGCGATTTCCATAATACCGAGCCTAAGAGTTAACAAACAACTCATGGCTTCTGGATACTAAAACAAACAAACAAACTAGATCAAAAAGCCTGAGTTGGCTGTCCACGGATTTAGGCAAGGTCGGCTGCATCAGTTAGCGGACGGCATAGTATTCGAAGAAACCAATCGTCCTCTCAGCTTCATTTCGGTAAATATAATTTTATACAAAGCGAGTGTATCTCACTGTCTTGCGAAATACATGATCACTGACCTAATTCCACACAGTGCACACTTAACACGTATCAGTGAATGAAACCCAGATAGCAAGGGAAATGACACTTCTTATAATACACTAGGAGCCGCAGTGGTGCAGCGGTTAGACGTTTGCTGCAGATCCGAAGGTTTTGGGTTCAAATCCAAATAACCCTGCAGACTTATTTTCAGAAATTAACTTTGATCCCAGGTCGAATGAGCCTTCAATGGGCGCCATGCAAAGTCCTGGAAAGTAAAGGATGCCGGCGTGATGTTGACCAAATCCCTCACAGAGTGCCGATTGGTCTATAATATATAGGTCTAGCCCTGTATGACCAGTAGGCTTAAAGGCGTGGAAAAGTGTCCTTAGTATACATTTGCTTCCCTCATGGGTTTTAGGGCTCTGTTTTGGGGGAAACAAAAAGAGGGGTGGGGAAAGGAAAAAAGGGGTGGGGATGGGAAGGGGTGGTGGGCGGGGGTGGTGGGGCGTTGTGGCTTGGCGTCATGTCGATGTAGGTAAAGTGTTTACCAGGAAATATCCTGGAAAGTAAAGACGACCTACGTTATTTTGACCACATAACCCTTTGATTTGCCGAGTGGTCTATAAAGTTATAAGCCCAGCATCTTATGCCCATCTCGCCACTGACAAATATCGGAGCCTAGCTGAAACCCGTATATAACGTGCCAATGGCGCTTTCCTCTTTTTCTTCTTCTTCTTCTTCTTCTTTTTCTTCTTCTTCTTCTTCTTCTTCTTCTTCTTCTTCTTCTTCTTCTTCTTCTTCTTCTTCTTCTTCTTCTTCTTCTTCTTCCTCTTCTTCTTCTTCTTCTTCTTCTTCTTCTTCTTCTTCTTCTTCTTCTTCTTCTTCTTCTTCTTCTTCTTCTTCTTCTTCTTCTTCTTCTTCTTCTTCTTCTTCTTCTTCTTCTTCTTCTTCTTCTTCTTCTTCTTCTTCTTCTTCTTCTTCTTCTTCTTCTTCTTCTTCTTCTTCCTCTTCTTCTTTTTCTTCTCCTCCTCCTCCTCCTCCTTCTTCTTCGTAAAGCTAATGCATCCTAATTGTCTTGTATCGGCCTTTGCAGAATTCGACTTATGTCTCGTTTTCTTGAAACTGTACCAACCAGGGCTCTTCTCCCCAGACCACATTGACGTTTAACAAAATAACTCCGATTTCGGGACAGGATACTGTTTATGAGCCAATTCTCCTTGATGCTCAGATCATGTGAAATGTCTGCGTTTTTTTTTAAATCTTCGTAGTCGTCGGTATTCTAATAACATTTCTATAGCCTTTCAGTTAAAAAGCTTCAATTTTCTTTTCTTCAATGACTCATTCCTTGACTTATATCCATAAGCTGCCACGGGAAGATGCCTGATATCAAACTTTTTACTTTAACTCGCTTGAAAGTGACGAGGTAAACTCATACCAGCCGTGTTTACTTCCCAGGACTTCACCAGCTATCTGATTTAGACTAGGTCGACCTTGGAGCCAATGTACGCTGCCGTATATTCGCAAGTTAAGCACTAGTATAGAATAACTACAAAATATGTAAGCTGATTCCATTGTCGACATTTACACGAATGTTATCAACCATTGATAAAATGTCATACATTCATTTCACAATGTGACTCTTAAACGTACATACACAGCCAAAACAAAAATGTGACGATTTAAGGAGACTCTGACGTGGATATGAGCTACTGTGATATAATTGTAAGCTGCTGTGATATAGATGTGAGCGGCTATGATATAGATGTGAACCGCTATGATATACACGTGAGCCGCTTTGGTATACATGTGAGCCGCTATGATATATACGTGAGCCGCTTTGGTATACATGTGAGCGGCTATGATATATACGTGAGCTGCTATTATATAGATTTGAGCCGCTTTGGTATACATGTGAGCCGCTGTGATATGGATGTGAGCCGCTATAACATGGATGTGAGCCGCTGTGATATATACGTGAGCCGCTATGATATAAACGTGAGCTGCTATGATATAGTTGTGAACTGCTATGATATAGATATGAGTTGCTATGATGTATACGTAAGCCGCTTTGATATATAGGTGAGCCGCTATGATATAGATCTGAGCCGCTATGATATAGATGTGAGCCACTGTGATATTGATGTGAACCGCTATGATATATATATACGAGCCGCTCTGATATATACGTGAGCCGCTATGATATAGATGTGAACTGCTATGATATAGATATGAGTTGCTATGATGTATACGTAAGCCGCTTTGATATATACGTGAGCCGCTATGATATAGATCTGAGCCGCTATGATATATATGAGAGCCGCTGGTATATTGATGCGAGCCGCTGGATATGCATGTGGGCTGCTGTGATGTACCTGCCTGCCGACCAGAATGTATAGATTTCAAATCTGTATCGGACAAATCCCTTTTTTCTCCACAAACGTCCCTGACCCCTAAGAAGACAACACCTAACTGGTGTACCAGGTAATATCCTGAGAAATAAAGGCGACCATTATTCAGCGATTTACCATCCATCTATTGAAACATAGGTACAGCACCAGATTCGCTAAAGTCGTGTAAATGGCTCTTCGCCTTACAGGTATAAAGGGAAGACATTTCTTGCAGTCTAGACTTAGGACCCGAGTTAGATTCTCACCAGTGATACGAGCGTTTAGTTTCATTTATTATGTTGTTCACTTTATATCATCATCAATGTTGTTGTTGTTGTTGTTATTGTCGTCGTCGTCATCGTCCTCACGCTCCTCTTCCTCATCACCTTCATCTATACCACCTAATTGTTCACTCTACTTATCATCACCATGTGCATTGTCATTATCATAAGCTATCATCATCTTCATCAAGATCGTCATTTTGAACATCACAATCACAATTATTGCAGTAACTATCACAATGAGCACCACCACCATCATCCCCATCATCCCCATCATCATCATCACTATCACAAACATCACCACCATCAAAACAACCATCATCCCCATGATCATCACTACCACCACCACCACCATCATCAAAACCACCATCATCCCCATCATCCTCATCACCACCACCAACATCAGAACCACCATCATCCCCTTCATCATCATCACTACCACCACCACCACCACCACCATCACCACGACCATCACCACCACCATCACCACCACCATCATCTGCTAGAAAATTGCAGAAGGTTTTCTAAACTGCATCAGAACTGTGTTTCTGATAACCTTCATTTTGATATAAGTTCAAAGTCAAGGTCATCGGACAGCACCGGACGCATCGTAATGGTGAACGAAACAACAATGCTATGTCGGCGTTAAGTACAAACGTTGGTGCGAGAATGATGCCTGTGATGCCAAACACGTGTCAGGGTGGGTAGCTCGGTCCCATATGCCAGTACGTCGATCTAGCTTACTAGAATAATTAAAATTAGGTGCTGAAATCGGAGGCAACCAGCCAGGAGGCGCATTGTAAAATCAGGATGCAACGCACAAAGGCTATAGGAAATATACCTGCAGGAAAGAACTGTCTCAACTATGATGCAGAAGTTCAGGCCATCACAATGGTTGCAGAAGAACTTTTAAGTATACGTCATTTTTTACAACTTGTGGTAATTCTGACAGATGCAAGAGCGGTGCTTCAGGCACTCCAATCTGACAAACTACACTACTTCTCAAACTAGACAGTCGCTGTAAGGTAACTATCCAACGGATACCATCCCAATATGGAGTTTCCGGCAATGAAAACGCTGATAAACTAGCTAAGGAATGTGCAAATGATGAACAACCTGAGGTCTCAGTTTCTCATCAGCAAAAGAAGAGACTAATTTAATCAATCAGAAAGCCACCGAAACTGGCACAAGACGATTACCATTTTATGGACAAACCAGAGCAAGTTATTATTCTATGGGACACAACGACTTCGCAGCCACATGTAGGCAACATTTAAAATCGGCGAATCAGCCATGTGCACATGTGGACTGGCACCTGAGACAACAGATCCTGTCCTTCAAGACTGTTCCAAATACAACATAACAAGGCAAAACTTTTGGCCAAGAGAAACATCGGTGCAAGTCAAACTTTACGGGTCGCTAAGTGAATTAGAAAAGACAGTGAAGTTCATACTAGAGACAACATTACACATAGAGATAATTTATTTCAAGCGAATGAAAGAAGAAAAAGAAGAAGAAGATGAAAAAGAAGATTTTACACAATGATTTATTTCCTCCAGGTATTTAATTGGTACCACGAAGGAGGGGCAGAGGCCGACCGACACGAAGATGGGCACAGGATATAAGTGACTCCTTGAGTGTGAAAGTGCAGGAGGCGGGAGAACTGGCAAGAGACCGAGTTTCTTACAGGCAGACTGTGATGAGAGCGACGTTCTGCAAAGGACCTGCTACATGATGATGATGATATAATTTGTAGAATGGTAATTTCTTCTTCACTGTTTTCTGCTTTCTTCCGCTAGTACGTCTTTTGTTTTAATAATTAAATGCTGTAATGAAGTCATTTCAATGACATTCGTTGTTGCTGCTGACTGGCGTATGGCGTTTATTAGCGTTGTTTACTGATGAGGACAAGGTCTATTATTTATTTCCACTGGCTCTGTAAAGCTGACACGAAAACACACACACAGACCCACTCAAACACACACCCACACACAAATGAATACATAAACATACATGAATACATAGTACACATGCAAAATAATATATACATCACACATAAATACATACACACACAAACATACATACATACATACATACATACCTACATACACACACAAACATACATACATACAATACTCAAATGAAGGTCAAAACTGACATAACAGAACTGCCACTCGCACCACGAGTGTTTGAACTTTGCCTGGCTTCCGAGTCTGACTGACTGACTTTCTACCCCACTAGGACATCACACAAGCGATAAACAGCCGATGACACAAAGTGCCACCACGTGGATGAGGATCACAGTGGAGAGGTCCCAGAAACCGCGTTCAGACAATTGGGCCCCTGGCAAAAGCCAGGGTGGGCTTAAAAAAAAACAAAAAATTACGTCCTAAAAAGGACATAAGGATATGTTAATAAAGGCTTCTGAGAATGATGTTACAGCGTGTATGGGAATGCCCCGAGTGTTGTGGTGTTGTACACATTTCAATTTGTTTTTATAATTCTTTAATAATTTAATAATTAACTCTACATAAAGTAATACAACTTTTTTTTTTTATCTTACAGTCACCAAAGCGAATTCACTACTGTTTTATGTCCATTTTCCCCACCAGATATTGAATTGTTTCAGAATCGATGATGTGATTATCGAGTTATTTACGATACTTGTTTCCCGTGCATTTCAATCTTTAGAATCGTCTAGACTAAGGGATTTGCTGAAAGCATTCTGATCTATTTTAGGTTGGACATTGCAGCCAGGTGGATTTATAAGATTTGACCAAGGTATCCCAGGTCGATCTAGTCTAGAATAGGTACTTAAAAAAAAAAAGTATCTAACACCATGAGTTGTTAACCCTTTGGCTCGATACTATGGTTATCGCTACCCTTCGGCCTTGATTCCATGGTAGGTTATGTAAATCTGGGAGAAATGTGGCTTTTCTGCCTACCCCGGGCGTGAATCCGGACCACAAGGAGTTTGTCAACGCGCATTCTTGTTTAACCACCTGCGTTAGCGAGTCAGGCCTAAATTAGGTACAAGGAAATGTCCCGATATTTAAGGGGACCCGCTGATGATAAAAAAAGAAAGAAAAAATAAGGAGATGTGACCAGGGTATTTTTTCTGGTTTAAAGGTGCCGGTACTCACCACAAATTATCCTTTATAGTAACACAGCTATAACAAAAAGCCCTCGGTGTGATATATGATAGCTTGAACCAAAACAAAAAAATTATGTTATTATAAGACCCCCCCCCCCCTCACTCTTATCTTACCCTCCCTGACTCCTTTTCTCTTCCCTCCCCGTTTCACTACATCTCCCCAAACGTATAGTTTTCAATAGGACGAAATTGATTCATAAAATATTATCCCAAAGGCTCCAGATTACTTATAGCCGTTGTTTGAATATAATGGAAGGCATAGTAAACGCCTAAATATAATACAAATTTCTAAACCTAGGATATACTTTTACAAAACAAGTTTGACGCACTCCGCAGCACAATTGTGGAACTATCTTCCACAACTAATCATAATACCATTAGTCCCTCCCTATACATGCAATCGAAAACTGTTCAAACATTAAATGCTCCTTTTCCCCCTTCTTCTAGGTCTCTCACTTCTCTTCCTCTCCGTCTCTCATCTTTCTTCTTCTCCGTCTCTCCCCTTCCTCGTCTCTCACCTCTCTCCCTCTCCCTTTTCCTCTTTTTTTCCCTCTCCCCTTTTCTTCACTCATATCTCTTCCTCTCTCCTCAGTCTCTCCCCTTTCACCTCTCTTTCTCCGTCTCTTCTCTTCCTCTTCTTTCACCTCTTTACCGATCTGTCTCTCCCCTTCCTCGTCTCTCACCTCCTTCTCTCTCCCCTTCCTCGTCTCTCACCTCTCCGTCTCTCCCCTTCCTTGTCTCTCACCTCTCCGTCTGTCACGAAACGATCTCAGTGATTCCAGAAGTTAGTACTTGTAATAAGTTCTTCTGGTTATTGAGAGACAAGAGACTATGCCCTTTACCCTAATATTACTTTAAACCAAATTGATTTAAATGTCTACTTCCCTTTCCTTCTCCCAGACAAAGCCACTGCGCTTTCTTTTAAAATTACCTAACACTACGTAATACAGCCCGCTGGTTCAGACTAGGAATGTGAGGTTGGATTCTCACGCTTCTTGTCAGAATGGTATCTCCTGACCAGACTGTAGAGACTGAGCGGGGCCCTTTTGAACAGGGGAATTTTCTTAGACGCTAGACATTGTGAAGCCGGGAGGTCGGAGTTTAACACGTCAGTGTAATTCTGGAGAGAACAGGTGTTTGGCAATTAGGAATGTTTTATCTTGATCTTCTTCACGTAGGAAACACAATGGCTTCTTCTGACCGTCTTTCACTTCTCTTCCGGCCAGTTTAGATTCGGTGTAAACTAGATTGGGGTACTTAAGAATGTTTGCTCTAGGGATGTCAGTCCAGAATTGACTTTTTCTTCCACTTGTTAGCTAATGTGATCTGTTGGGTACTCCGGAGGCTTTGGCTTAAGTCATCGTCTTGAGGGTTGGGTAAAAAACTCCTTTTCTCCTTCTTTTAATTTGGACAATAGATTTCTTTACTTCTACTTCGAGCCTCTCTGGAATTCCCGTCATTAATCGCAGCCTTCTTCTCAAACAAACATAGGGCGACTTAAAGGTATATTTTACTGTCTACTCTGGTTTGGCGATAGATGGAAAAGTTCCCAGGTAAGAGAAAATATTAATTTTGATCTTGTATACTTAGGTTCTTCTTCTTTTAAGCTTAGTCTATACTACCTTTTCCTAATTTGTCTGCACATTTCTGCTTGAAATAGTTCTGCGTGAGTATTCAGTATCTCTCTTCTTAGGGAACTGCTAAAACTATTCCTATTTCCCGTATGTTTGTGTCACATGTTTTTCAGTATATGTTTTCATGTGGATAAAATAAGATGTGAACAAGGACATTTGGTATAATGAAATGTAATTATATTGTTTCCATGATCAGCCAAAATATGAGTTTGGACTGTGGGAAATCATGCCCATATGTGCAGGGATGCTGCTACGTTTTGTGTGCCCACCATGTGCTCACTTAATGTGTTCACCTGAACAGGGGATTTATAACCCCAGGGGAAGGAGTGATGGGATATATCTTATTATTATATGTTGTATTAATTGATACATGTATTCTTAGTGTAAGTCAAGATACTACACGTATGTGTTTTGTTTCCATGATTACAGCGCCTTTGTGACGATCAGTCCATGAAGTAGACTACATTGTGTTAGACTCGGCCAGCTGGGAACGAGGTGGAGAACGAGGTGGAGAACGAGGTGGAGAACGAGGTGGAGAACGAGGTGGGGATGTAGTGGAGAATAAGCTGCCACAGGCAGACAACAGGCAAGGAAGAGTTGGACAAGCTTGACAGTTCCTCACGGCTGTCAGAGGCTTTCTTTTTCTTAACCCCTTTATGTTAACCTTTTATCATCATTATCATACCACTCTAAACCCCGAGCTGTTTGTCTCTCTGAAGCGTATCACTTTCATTAACCAGTCACTGTTTGTGTAAATCAACAAATTGGGAATTTCATTGTAGTAAATAAAGCTGTATGTCTCTTCTTTTTAAACTACATCCTTTTTTCTTTCTCTCTTCCCAAATGTCTGTTCTTACATTCTTTAATTAAACTGTTAGGATAGAATTACATTTGGTGGGGGCTCAATTAATAATAGAATAATTCTTTAATTATTCATAAAAACACCGGGAGAAGGTAGATGACGGAGGAATCACTTGCCCTGTCTCTTAATTCATTAAGTTTCTTCTTCTCTAAAATTCCTTGCCTTCTCTTGTGGGTACCAAGTTCAGCTAATGTTTTTCTACTTAACGAGCCAATATGGCTCTTTTCTTCCTTATCCAGGACTTTCTTCTGAGAGCAACTTAGCTCTTCTCTTTTAGTTCGGTTTATCTGGTGGAGAGAATGTGTTGACAGGAAGATCCCTACTCAACATTATAAACATTTTAAACCACGCGTCACGTCACACCGTCTCTCCCCTTCCTCGTCTCTTACCTCTCCGTCTCTCCTTCCCCGTCTATCACCTCTCTGTCTCTCTCCTTCCCCGTCTCTCACCTCTCCGTCTCTCCTTCCCCGTCTATCACCTCTCTGTCTCTCTCCTTCCCCGTCTCTCACCTCTCCGTCTCTCCTTCCCCGTCTATCACCTCTCTGTCTCTCTCCTTCCCCGTCTATCACCTCTCTGTCTCTCTCCTTCCCCGTCTCTCACCTCTCCGCCTCTCCTTCCCCGTCTCTCACCTCTCTGTCTCTCATTCCCCGTCTCTCACCTCTCTGTCTCTCCTTCCCCGTCTCTCACCTCTCCGTCTCTCATTCCCCGTCTATCACCTCTCCGTCTCTCTCCTTCCCCTCTCTTCTTCTTCTCGCCTCCTCTTCCTCTCTTCCTCTCTCCCCTTCTCTCTTCTCTCTGTCTCTCTCTTCTTTCTTCTCTCCTCTCTCTGTCTCTTCTCCCTTCTCTCACCTCCTCTCTCTCTTCATTCCCCGTCTATCACCTCTCCGTCTCTCTCCTTCCCCGTCTCTCACCTCTCCGTCTCTCCTTCCCCGTCTCTCACCTCTCCGTCTCTCCTTCCCCGTCTCTCACCTCTCCGTCTCTCCTTCCACGTCTATCACCTCTCCGTCTCTCTCCTTCCCCGTCTCTCACCTCTCCGTCTCTCCTTCCCCGTCTCTCACCTCTCCGTCTCTCCTTCCCCGATTATCACCTCTCCGTCTCTCCTTCCCCGTCTGTCACCTCTCCGTCTCTCTCCTTTCCCGTCTCTCACCTCTCCGTCTCTCCTTCCCCGTCTCTTACCTCTCCGTCTCTCATTCCCCGTCTCTCACCTCTCCGTCTCTCCTTCCACGTCTATCACCTCTCCGTCTCTCTCCTTCCCCGTCTCTCACCTCTCCGTCTCTCCTTCCCCGTCTCTCACCTCTCCGTCTCTCCTTCCCCGTCTATCACCTCTCCGTCTCTCTCCTTCCTTGTCTCTCACCTCTCCGTCTCTCATTCCCCGTCTATCACCTCTCCGTCTCTCCTTCCCCGTCTCTCACCTCTCTGTCTCTCCCCTTCCCCGTCTATCACCTCTTTACGTCTCTCCCCTTCCTCGTCTCTCACCTCTCTGTCTCTCTCCTTCCCCGTCTATTACCTCTCTACGTCTCCCTCTCCCCTTCCTCGCCCCTCATCTCCTTGTCTCTCCCCTTCCTCGTCTCTCACCTCCCTCCCTCTCCTTTTCAGTCTTTCCCTTTTCCTTAACTCATCTATTTTACTCTTTTCTCCGTCTCTCCCTTTTCCGCCTTTCACCTCTCTTTCTTCGTCTCTCCTCTTTTCTTTCTCCTTCCTGTTCTCGCACCTCTCTCCCTCTCTCCTTCTCCGTCTCTCCCCTTTCCGCTGTTCACCTTTCTTTCTCCGTCTCTCCCGTTACCTGTCTTTCACCTCTCTACCTATGTGGAAATGATATGTATGTTTGCGCGCGCGCGTGTGTGTGATATGTATGTTTGCGCTCGCGCGCGTGTGTGATATGTATTGTGCGTGCGTGTGTGTGTGATATGTATGTATGTGTAGGTGTGTTTGTGTACGTATGACTCTGACTATGTTGTTTGTCTGCTTGTGTATCTGCGTGTGTGTGGGTGTGCGTCTGCGAATGTATGCGCCTGTGTGTTCTTGTGTATGTGTCTGAATGTGTGTGAGTGCGCGCGTATGTCCACATGTATGTTTCAGTAAGAATTTGTTTGTGTGTTTATGTGTGCCTCTTTGTTGTGTATGTGTGTGTGTGACTGGATATATGTGGCTGTGTGTTTGTCTGCATGTGTGTGTCTCGGTGTTTGTCTGCATGCCTATGTGTGTCCCCGTATGTGTTTGTCTGCATATTTATGTTGTCCGTTTGTTGACCGTGTGTGTCTATGTGGCTGTATGTATGTGTCTCTGTGTGTGGGTGTCTGTAAATTTGTCTGCGTGAGTGTATGTGTTTGCGTGTGTCTGTGTGCGCGTGTCTATGTGTGTGTCTCTGTGTGTTTGCCTCTTTGGTGTGTGTACGTGTCTGCATGTCAGAGTATACGTCTGTGTGTGTTGTGTAAATGTGTCTTCGTGTGTATTTCTATGTGTTTGTCTGAGTGTGTGTGTCTTTGCGTGTTTGTCTGTGAATGAATTTCTGTGAGTTGTCCGTGTGGGTTTAAGTATGTGTTCGTATGTGTATGTGTCTGTATTTGTGTGTGTGTTTGACTGCTTCTGTGTCTATGTGGTTGCATGTTTGTCTGCGTGACTGTATGTGTCTGCTTATGTATGTGTGTGTGTGTGTGTGTGTGTGTGTGTCAGTGTGTGAGCATGTATGTATATATGTCTGCTATGTGTCTCTCCGTGTGTGTCAGTGTGTGGGCATGTATGTATACATGTCTGCTGTGTGTCTCTGCGTGTATGTTTATATGTATGTATGTATGTATGTATGTATGTATGTATGTATGTATGTATGTATGTATGTATGTATGTATGTATGTATGTATGTATGTATGTATGTATGTATGTATGTATGTATGTATGTATGTATGTATGTATGTATGTATGTATGTATGTATGTATGTATGTATGTATGTATGTATGTATGTATGTATGTATGTATGTATGTATGTATGTATGTATGTATGTATGTAGTATGTATGTAGGTATAGTATGTATGTATGTCTGTATGTATGTATGATGTATGTATGTATGTAATGTATGTATGTATGTATGTATGTATGTATGTAGTATGTAAGTATGA
>CAJHNH020000146.1:275054-280054 GCA_905116865.2 Candidula unifasciata
GAAAGATGGTTGACTGGAAGGGCCGAATGTAAGACGGGACTGGGTGCCCAATTTGTGACCCTTTGAAAAAAAAGTTCGCTCGTTCGTTCACTCCTTCCTCATCTCACCTCTCTGTATCTTCTCTTCCTCGTCTCTCAACTATATCCCTCTCCCTTTCCGTCTCTCCCCTCTCCGTCGCTCAACTCTTTCCCTCTCTCCTACGTCTGTCCCATTTCTGCCTTTAGCCTTTCTACCTCTCGGTCTCTTCCCTTTCCCATTTTTCACCTTTCTTTCTCTGTCTCTCCCCTCTCCTGTCTTTTATCTCTCTACCTCTTCGCCTCTCTGCTTCCTCGTCTCTCACCTCTCTCCCTTTCTCCTTCTCCATCTCTCCCCTTTCCACCTTTCATCTCTCTTTCTCCGTCTTTTCCCTTTAGCGTCTTTCACCTCTCTAACTCTTCGTCTGTCCCCTTCTTTGTCTCTCACTCCTGTCCCTTTCTGTCTCTCCCTTCTCCGTCACTCACCTCTCTCCCTCTCCGCCTCCTCCCCTGGCTAGGAGAAACGGGAGAACTTGTGTAAAACTAGCACTAGCATGACCTCTGGGGTCATGGGAATACGTAAACTTTCCCCTCAGCTGAAAAGTTGACTCATGCGGTTTAGCGTGTGCATTATATTTGATAATCTGTGCACCGGTTACAACATGTTGCCTACGAATAATGTAAAAAGCATTAGTTCTCACCCTAATACCAAGCTGTTAACATTACCGAATATACAAACTGTTACAGCGGAAAGTATTGACTCAAATGTTAGGTACACACGTGTATCTGATTCTTGTTTTATCAGATAAGTGCATGGGCTACCTCTCTCCTTCCCCAGCCTTACATATTGCATGCCAAAGGGAGAAGTGGAGTGGGGTGGTGCTCAAAGGCCTAATCTAGACTAGGAGCACAATAATGATACTGAAACTGGGGAATGGCAATTAAATATTATAAGATAATTTTAAAATATGAACAAGTACATACCAAATCCAAGCCTAAATGAGGCCGCTTAGCACCCCCCCCCCCCCTTTTTAAATACAAAATTATTGAAGGATCAGGGTAAACTCTGACCGTTAAACATGTGTGTGTGTGTTGGGGTGGGGGGGGGGGGGAGAGCGCTGAACCCTAGTGTGCATATTTGACCTACATAGTTTATGATTACAAATATCAACCGTTCTGTGTCGTTAGGTTAAAGGTCTTTGTCATAAAGGTAGCTATACACACATGCATTGACCTACCTATTCATTCACTCTTACTCACTCACTCATTCATTAACTTACCTAAATAAACCTATGCTTTTGTAATGATGACATTGATGATGAAAATGGAAACTGAAGCAAAGGCGTTACGTGGTCACATAACGTGGTCAGAACAAAAGATGGTCTCATCCCATGATGATGATGTTGATCAATGATGATGAATAAAAAAGATAATAATGATGATGCGAAATGTGACAATAATGATTATAATAACAGGGAACAATGGCGTGAGGTGATGAACTAAAGTAGCCAGAAAAAAGTGTACACTGATCAGAACGTCATTAGTAAAGACGATGACATTAATGGGTATGTTTCACACCTGTAGTGCAGGGTTATGATAAACATAGTATTAAGGAAAACGGCTTTAGGGTAATCTAATAACAGTCAGAACAAAGGATCTTCTTACCTGATGATGATGATGATAATGATGATGATCAGCGATCATGATGCTATGATGATAAGAATGGTATGATCATAATGATGATGATGATGATATGATGATGAAGATGATGATAATGATAATGCTCCTGCTGCTGCTGCTGCTGCTGCTGATGATGATGGTAATGATGATAAGGAACTAAAACCAAACAAAACAATGACTGAGCAGAGGTCTCTGAAAATAGTTTTCAGTTATGAATACCTGACATTATCGACCTCATATACTCTTTCCCCATTCCCATCAAGACTTAATGAGGCATACATAAAGTAATTTGAGGAGCAAGCACACAGTCAGGATACTTGAGATGTTTTCTAATAGTTTACAAATTCTACACTGGGAAACTGTAGAAAAAAAAAAAAACTATAAACAATATTGCAAGGGAAAATGGATAAAACAAGTCCCCTGGCATTTTTCCCCCTTCAAAGTTGTTGATTTAAAATGGAATTCCCCCCCCCCACTCCCATATATATATATATATTATAGAGTTTTATTTTAAGTATTCTTAGGACAGTTGGCTTTTAAGTTGCCGTTTATACAAAGTTGAAGAAAACAAATTATGAAGATGTTAGTTGTGTGTAAGGCTTAGGGAAGAGAGAGAAGATCAAGTTTAAGTTAGATGATCGAATTTATTGCACCGGATGCTATTCTATATGGCTCGGTCTTTCTCCACAAAAATTGCTAGCGGCTTGCCGAGAGCGTCACGCAAAGTACGAACTTCGTAGCTCCAGCAACGATCCATACTGACCTCCGTAAAATCTGCACTAGGGAACTGAACGACGCTTGCCTGTACCGAACCCAAGGCGCTAAGGCGATCTGACAACATCGCTATGGATTTCCAAGCCACACCCCCTTTTTATGAGACAATGGTCATATTTATCTGAAACTAAATGCGGCAAATGATTATTTCCATGGGCCATGCACGATGTTAACTATATATTTTTTTTATTAAATCCATTTTTTATGGATAGCTATTTATTTTCCTGGGCTTACCACCCTCCCCCTCCCCTACCCCATTTTCTTCTTCAGGTTTAACTCCTCGTTGATGGAGTAACTTACTGTTGATGTGTTAATTTCTTTTATTTTCATCAATTTCATCTCAGGATTAACTAGATAATCTCTGGATAATCCTTATCAGATTAACTAACACTGCTAGATAAACTTACCTTAGCCGGAATAAACCCTTTTTACCTGATTAACTAACTAGGTCAGATGCGTATCCTTTACATGACGTTGCAGAACCAACCCCAACAGCCCCTGTCTGTTGTGTGGTTTTTCTCGGCAAATTGACATCTAGTAGTTTGCCATTGCTCCTGGACTGTCGGCTTTCTTGATACCACTGTCGAAACCAACGCAAGGCGCATGGCCCGCAACTGGGATCGAACCTGGCATCCTGGCATTACTAAGATTAACTAACTACTGGACGTAAATTTGCCTAGAAAAACCACAATAGCCAGATAGTGCTGGGGTTGGTTCTGCAACAACCTGATTAATTCCTCTTCGCTGGATTAGCTCGTCTCTGAAATATTACCTAACCTGTGTTAGATTGATCTCCTTGTGCTGGTGGCGGTCGTGGTGGTGGGATGGGGGGGGGGGGGGGGGCGGTGGGGGGGTATACATCTGGACGGTTGTTGACCAAGCTGTAAAGTAAATAATAATTACATTTTTTTTGCGACTACAGGAATGGTGTCCTGGGTGGCTAGAGAGCCCCGCTGTCATGTAGGAGACCATTGTTTGAATCCTCGGTAAGGCAATGAAGTTTTTTTGTTTTTTTTTTGGGTAAAAAAAACAACAACAACCTTATCCTCACAGTAAAAGCTTGTGGTAAATTCACTAGGCTCACTTAACCCTGAAGCTCACGAACACTCGCTCCTGCGCCGCCTTGTAGTTAACACAAATCTATGAGCTGAAATATATTTGATCAACCTTTAATTAACTCATCTTTAATTTTATGTTTGCTCTAGTATGAACTGTGATGTACGCCTCTATTGATGCTGCTACTGTATGCGTCTGTTGCCTTTCCAATATGGGACGCAATTTTTCGCTGTCGAGAGCCCTAAAATAACCTAACGGTTGAACTGGGTTTCTGGGACTTGTGCCAGGGTGATTCTCATCTGAATGGTGGCACTTTGTGTTACCGGATGTTTATCGCTTATTTTGCGGTCCTGGTGGAGTTGACCTTCATTCGTTCAGCTGGTACTATTCACTGCTGCTTTCCCCCCCCCCCCAAAGGTTTGCATCTCTTAGTCTCTACCTTGATTGGATCGGAAGAGCCAGCGCATAGTACTTTGCGGGACTCATACGACCCACAATTCCGGCATTCCCCAGCCCCTGCACTAGAACGTCAAATTTATGCGGACAATAAAACACAGTACATGAGAGCCGCGAAATTAAATTAGAGGGATATCTATGTATCGGAAAATCAATTGTGGCGGTGAACCGGGGAGTTCATTAGAAAATATAGTTTCATTTGTCAGGGGAAAAAAATCAATACTCCGATTAAACACAGACTACCACCACCAGGCAGACTGGGTATTTGGCCAGATGTCACCAATACTACACAATAAACACCGATGAATAACAACAAAAAGCATTGTTCTGTATAATCGTCCTGCAATACTGATATATTATTAGTGTCAGGAAGGGGTAAGGGGAGTAAATTACTTATTGTACATCCCAATCCAAGCAGAACTGCAGGTTATACCAGCGTTACTGGGGCCATAATTATAACCTCTTAGAAGTTTTAACAGGGTATCATGAATGTACTGTTGTGGTCTGCCATTCGAGATGAGACTTGTAAAGACTGTTATGATGAAACCTTCAGGTAGCAACGTGAGTAAAAGGGGCGGGGGAGGGGGGACAGAAAGATAAGAATGAGTAATATAAAGCCAACCCATTTTATACAAATGCTGTGAGGACTACGTTATATGATGACAATTCCCCCCACCCACCCACCCACACACACAGACACACACACACAAGAAAGGGTAGGGCACAGCCACCACTTCGCAGACTGGTAGGGATTAGACGAGTTCTTATTATTATTAACCACTTATAGAAGATCGAGGCCCCTTGAGCGCCTTGTCTTCTCCAACAAATTTGCAAGGGAGATAAGCAACTCAGATGTTATCTTCGCTAATAGATACGGACCCTTCTTGTTGCATTGTGTAATTAGAGATCTTCAAACAAAAGCACAATCGATAGCGTCTTGTGTTGCGTCCAGATGCAACGAATAGCATCGTCTTCTACAAACAGTTACCGCCAGTTTCAAAGTCAGATCAAACCAAACAC
>CAJHNH020000146.1:285054-290054 GCA_905116865.2 Candidula unifasciata
CAGTATGTAAACAACAGCTTGACTCGCTTTGACAGTGACTCTATAGGGACCAGTATCTAAGCAACAGCTTGACTCGCTTAGACTGGAACTCTATAGAGACCAGTACGTAAACGACACCTTGACTCGCTTAGACAGTGACTCTACAGAGACCAGTATGTAAAAACATCTTGACTCGCTTAGACAGTGACTCTACAGAGACCAGTATGTAAAAACATCTTGACTCGCTTAGACAGTGACTCTACAGAGACCAGTATGTAAAAACATCTTGACTCGCTTAGACAGTGACTCTATAGAGACCAGTATCTAAACACACTTTGACTCGCTTAGACAATGACTCTATAGCGACCAGTATCTAAACAACACCTTGACTCGCTTAGACAGTGACTCTAAAGAGACCAGTATCTAAACAACACATTGACTCGCTTAGACAGTGACTCTATAGAGACTAGTATGTAAACAACATCTGGACTCGCTTTGACAGTGACTCTATAGAGAACAGTATGTAAACCACACCTTGACTCGCTTAGACAGCGACTCTATAGAGACTAGTATCTAAACAAAACCTTGACTCGCTTAGACAGTGACCTTATAGAGACTAGTGTCTAAACAACATCTTGATTCGCTTAGACAGTGGCCTGATAGAAATTAGTGTCTAAACAATAAAAATAAAAATACCTCATAGGAGACACAAAGAAAACAAATCCAGTGGGTTCAGAAGCGCCTTTGCTAGTGGTGGGGGTGGGGGACAATAAACCCATTGCCCCTAACAAGCATGACGTAAAAGGTAACTTATTAAGCGTTTTCTGAAATCGACTGTTGAGCCGAAAGGCACATATATGCAGCCCCTGAAAGCCATAATACAACGTGACTCCCGCTCTTTTGAAAGCTTAATCCAGAAGATGAGAAAACGAGACGGTATGGAGGGAATATCTCTTTTGCAAAGTGGTCAAGACAGAAGCGTCAGCACTGATGCTCGTGTGTTCGTTTGCAGACTTTATGATTCTTATCAGGAGTACGGCTTATTTTCTAGAGATTTCAAGGATTCGTTGCTGTCGATTTTTGTGACGGCGATCTAGACACGCAGTCAAACGTTGTGAATGGAGAGACCGAATCAAATAAACCAGCACATTCAGTGATATTTAAACCATTTTAAGCATATTTTATTTAATTCATTTTTTGTATATGTTTAACATAAACACGCACACACACACATACACACACACACACACACAACATTGATTGTACAATTTGCTGCAAGGCACATAGGTAGATTGCACATTTACTGTCAAACATATTTGGCTGTATCTCATCAAGTGCATACAACAGTAACAATTTATTAAAAGGAGAAACAACAATTATTTTAAATGAAACACAACATCGACTACATTCAAAAGTTACTGCCTGTTTTCCAACTTAGCTACAGATTTATGACAATGCCCTTTTGTCTGCCTACATCTTTACCAGAGCAACTTAGCTTTCACATAGCAACGCATTCTGCGGCTTGTGTGTGTATGCTTAGTAATAAATAGTACAATTTACTGTTTGTCTTCTCTGTTTAGTGTCACAACGAAGATACATTGCCTTGATTTATGTGATTGTCTTTTATTTTTGTTTGCAAATCAACGTGATCAACGCGGTTCATTTTATCGTTTGTTTGTATCAAATAACATGAGATGTGTGGTTCAGTACTGTTCATTTGTATCAATCAACGCATGTGGGATTCGTCAGATTTACCTATTAGGATGACTTGAGATATTCTCGTTTCTGTGTATGTACAAGTTAAGATGACTGATGATATTCTCTATTCTTTGAATGTACCAGTTAAGATGACATGATTTCTCTATTCTTTGAATGTACCAGTTAAGATGACATGATTTCTCTATTCTTTGAATGTACCAGTTAAGATGACAAGATTTCTCTATTCTTTGAATGTACAAGTTAAGATGACATGATTTCTCTATTCTTTGAATGTACAAGTCAAGACTATTTATGACATTCTCTAATTTTTTAATTTGTGCATGTACTAATGAAAATGAAATGTGTGTATATTGATTCTTTACGTATACCAATCTTTACCACTGATCATATTCTCCATTCTTTGTATGTACTAGCTAAATGACTGATAATATTCTCTATTCTTTGCCTGAACAAGTTAAGATGACTGATGATATTCTCTATTCTTTGAATGTAACAATTAAGAAGACAGATAATATTCTCCGTCTTTTGCAGGTACTAGTCAAAATGACACATGTATATACCGATTCTTCATATATAGCAA
Organism: Candidula unifasciata; assembly: GCA_905116865.2. NCBI lineage: Eukaryota > Metazoa > Mollusca > Gastropoda > Stylommatophora > Geomitridae > Candidula > Candidula unifasciata. Next base: position 287,333 of record CAJHNH020000146.1, read on the forward strand.
TGACCACTATCAATGTTATTCTTTATTATTTATATGTATTAGTCCAAAAACACTATGTATCTTGATTCTTTATGCATACAAATCAATGTTTAAATCACCATTGATAACTGGCATCATGAGATCTAACAGACTAAAATGGCTGGGGTATAAGGAGAGAATGTCAGATGACAGAGTAGTAAAAACTGTATACATAAGGGAGCTGAATGGTCGTAGACCACGAGGCAGACCAAGAAGACGATGGAGAGATAAAGTCCAGACAGGCGATTGACATTGAGCAAAAACCCCAAGGGCTTAGAATGCTGAAGAAGAAGAAGAAGAATCTCCTCCACTAATTCTTACAGCTTGCTTTCCATTCGAATGCTGACTTGTCAGACATGGATCTCCCTACTGCATGCAGAGAGCATATCTGCAACACATGGATCTCCCTACTGCACGCAGAGAGCACATTTGCAACACATGGATCTCCCTACTGCAGGCAGAGAGCATATCTGCAACACATGGATCTCCCTACTGCACGCAGAGATCATATCTGCAGCACATGGATCTCCCTACTGCACGAAGAGATCATATCTGCAGAATATAGAGCACATAGATCTTTCTACTGCACGCAGAGAGCATATCTGCAACACATGGATCTCCCTACTGCACGAAGAGATCATATCTGCAGAATATAGAGCACATAGATCTTTCTACTGCACGCAGAGAGCATATCTGCAACACATGGATCTCCCTACTGCACGCAGAGAGTATATCTGCAACAGATGGATCTCCCTACTGCATGCAGAGAGCATATCTGCAACACATGGATCTCCCTACTGCTCGAAGAGATCATATCTGCAGCACATAGAGCACATAGATCTCCCTACTGCACGCAGAGAACATATCTGCAATACATGGATCTCCCTACTGCATGCAGAGAGCATATCTGCAGCACAAGGATCTCCCTACTGCACGAAGAGATCATATCTGCTACTTTATCATATCTGTTACTCGATTAATTCATAATATTTAACGGCCTCAAATGGTTCCCCCCACTGTTTATTTATAGGAATGACGTATACACACCGGAACCTACCAATCAAATACCTTTCTTAAATGTTTGTGTATTCTAGACAAAGCAATAAGGTCTTACTGTTACTGTGTTCGTAAATTGTTGCTGTGATTGTTATTCGACATTTGCTTCGTTAATATAAATTTCTGTAACCTATAGTGCCATTTCAATGGGTTGAAATGAATTCTGTCCGTATTACGATAGACATGGCCAATGAGACACCTTTTTTTGGGGGTGCCTAGTTGACAATGTATCTTAGTGCACTTGTATTCATGGCGAGGCGCAGGCGCCGTCTGGAGGTGACAGGTTCAATTCCCGGCACGGTAACTATAGCCGTCGATTTTTATGTTGTCTAGTGTGTTCTTCTATCTTTCTACTTCTTTCTATGAGTGCAGTTCACAATACTTTCTGTTACTTGATTAATTACTGCACGAAGAGAGCATACCTGCAGCACACAGATCTCCCCCCTGCACGAAGAGAGCATATCTGCAGCACATGGATCTCCCTACTGCACGAAGAGAGCATATCTGCAGCACATGGATCTCCCTACTGCACGAAGAGAGCATATCTGCAGAACATGGATCTCCCTACTGCACGAAGAGAGCATATCTGCAGCACATGGATCTCCCTACTGCACGAAGAGAGCATATCTGCAGCACATGGATCTCCCTACTGCACGAAGAGAGCATATCTGCAGCACATGGATCTCCCTACTGCACGAAGAGAGCATATCTGCAGAACATGGATCTCCCTACTGCACGAAGAGAGAATATCTGCAGCACATGGATATCCCTACTGCACGAAGAGATCATATCTGCAGCACATGGATCTCCATACTGCACGAAGAGAGCATATCTGTAACACGTGTTTATTATTCTATCTAGCTTGTTCACATGAGCACAATTTAATATGAAATCCCAAACACTAATGGTAAAAGACATTTGTTTTTTAACTTGAAAGGTCTTCATAGTCACACTCTTCATTGCCATTGACTGTGATTCCCTTGTTTCGCGAGCATAATATAACATTATCTTTGACTTCTTCTGTCTGTCAAACCCCTAATGGAGCATAGACCATCATCCAACTCACGCCAAGTCGTTCTATACTTTGCTATCGCATGCAGCTCTTCCCGTGTCATCCTCATCGTTTTAACTTAACTCTCCAGCTCCCTTCTGTATGTGTTTCTTTTTGTCTCCTTTTTTTTCTATGCCCCTGTGGGTTCCGATACAAAGAATTTCTAGTTTTATTGTTCACATTATCTTCTAGTGCGACTTAAAAATGTCAACAACAAAGAACAGAGATCTCGCAATGCATTTGTTTTTGCCACATCTGTGTATTTGGTTTGTGATTTCAAATAAATACATTTTTCATTTTGTTTTTGTGATCCACTCCTTGCTTCCCCGATCTTCCCTCCACCCGATACCGTTGGGAAGCTAAGTGTAACCTTCTGGTCCAGAAATCAAAGCTAATGAAACAAACAACAATAATTAAAAACGTTAAGCACAGACAAGGCAAGGCTCAATTTTCAGGTATTAAATGATTCTTCATTCTCGTGTGAGAAAACTACAGAGAAAGCCAAGATATCTGAGCACGTAACACAAGACTCTGACTGAATTAATAATACCCATGTTTCACTGCTTAAACAAAATATGTGCAGTATGTTGGTTGTTT
>CAJHNH020000146.1:295054-317858 GCA_905116865.2 Candidula unifasciata
CAGCTGCAACAAAACCCAGTTAAGAGTTAATAGACAAAGCATTTGTCTAATAAATCTATTCGTCAAAATGTGCATGAATACTGATCCCATGATCATAGCAACAAATGCATGACTAAAATAGTGAGGGTGTGAGTTCAAACCTTAACAGTGCCCACCCACGTGAGAAACTGGACTAATATCTAGGCTATGTTGATCCTAGACAGTCCTGGATAGCCAAGAAAACAGCGAGTGGCTCGTTCCATGATATGAAAGTTGCTGTACTTGTATCCACAGGAGTAGGAGAAGGGATAGATAGAGATCAAGATGCACCCACTGAGATAATATCAAGATACCAAGTTAACCCCTCCGACTTTCTCCTCTCCTGGCATTACTTAAAAGCTCCCATCAAGTGATTTAAATATTTGTGAGCTGAAAAAAACTAGCATACACAAAGACACTTGAACCTAAGCACACAATTTACTCACCTGTTTTATAACAACATGAAAAAGATTTATTGAATAAATCTAACCAAAATTAAAATTAACTTGTTTAGGCTAGTAGAGTTGAGATGGTGTTATTGATGACATTAAAGTTATACATAACTTTTAAGATGGAGAAAGTAAACCTTTGGACAGTTCTCAGCCTGAGACCCTGTCTATTCTTTTCCAGTTTGTCATCCTCACTGCTTCAAGCAGGTCGTTACACTCGACGGTCGGCAAAGAATGGATGCCTACTAGTCCCTGCCCAATGTGGCAACTGTGATAAAGAAACAAGCGCATATGTGTAGTATCTAATCTAGATGTACACTAAGCATATATATTATAATAACATCAAACATGTTTATTTAAATAAAACATTTCATCTCTCCCTCATTTTCACATTCACTCCTATCCAGTTTGAAAGGGCTTATGTCTCTCATTCAAACCGTTACATTTCCTGCCTTCCTCTACTCACGTCCTGTGATGATAGTCAAGTCTTCTATGTCTGATGTCATCTCTCGTACAGACTCAAAATGACAATCAGTCAGACAGAACACGTTCTGGAATCCATGCTTGGAACAATGGACGCGCCCAGAATGCTAACAATATTTCTGGGGCGAATCAAATAACAAATCTCAAGGATTTACTCTCCGGGATCAATCTCCGCATTAGCCTCCCGGGAGTTAAACACATTTCAGTATGTTAGCTGTATGTAATACAGATTCACATTAACCATACTTGACAAGACTGCCAAAGTTATCTTCACGCTTGCGGTTTCAAAAAACATGATAGTTCATTAAATTTCAATGGTAACATCAACATTTCAAGTTTTACAAAATTGAAACACATGTGCACGAAAAAAACATTCATGACACTATCAATTACGATATCAAGCAATGTGACAGTGCCCTAAGAGAATAAAGAAATGTCCGCCTAGGAGTACTACAAAGTGATGAAGACGCACACTTAAGCAAAAAGACAGATGTCTATCAGAAATAAACGTTTTGAAACTAATTTCGCTTCTTACCTGGAAATGAAAACACAATGCCAAAAGTTCTGTCTCAAGCTTAGGTTTTAAGCCCAACAGATGGCAGCAAAGTCTAATTTACCAGTTCTAGAATCACCCTTTTATAACTTCTTCTAAGCTCCTCCTACATCACTCCTAAAACCACTCTTATTCAAGGAGGTCACAGCTCCTCCCCATGGGTAAGTCTATTCGCTGTCAGTCAGTGACTGTGCAACAATTGTTTGCGTTCCTACGGTTACATTCTCCTCGTCCATCAAGCTGACCAGAGCTAATAGGCCAAGTCACACCTCCAGCCTACTTGAACCTGCCATCACCTTTATCAGACCGTGTCAATTCTTCTGCTAACACTTTCAGCTGACTTATGTCAATACTGGCCGTCTGAACTGCTCTCAAGTTAGGTAACCTCAGGGGTAGATAATTGCAATTACCCTGGGTTATCTGCTCCTAAAGGTCTGGCTAGGAGATAATTATCTGAAAACCAACAGATGGTGTACAAATCTCTAGCCAGTAAGTCTGAGCTGGTCAGTCTTACTGGTGCCACTGGTCTACCTGCTCCGTCATCTTATCTGTACTTTAACACTTTACAACTTGGAAAGAGTCTCAGTGTTTGATATCACCAGCAGTCCAGGAAAATTAAATGGTTGTTCTGGTCGCCTTACTTAGATTTAGGATGTATCCAAAACCATATTTTTCGGTATTCTTTAAAATACATAGGAAAAATGTAGGTTCAGGAAAAACATTCTGAAGTCACCGAGCGTGTCGTCACACACAAGTCATTTTTATCCTAGCACAGCGACTAGTGACATGTAATATAAAAGCATATTAATTTGCGGAAATATTTTTATGTATGCATTCGACACATTTTCAAAAGCATATACTTGCTTTTTATTTCTCCATATTGCAAATGTAACAATACATTACTCTTTCTTTTGGACACCCAGCCTAAACGATTTAGACGTCCGGTTTTCTCTCGTCTCCATGCGCCATGTTTGCAGCTTCTCCGACTGCTAGACATCTTTTTTCACATATCACTCTATGATTTTGGCATGCCTACATTACTGTATTAACAGTCAGTCATGTAGCTTAGTTTCTCTTACCTTCGACGTGCTCCTTATTTTGGCAATGCAGGTGAATTTACTTTCTCTGCACTCTCCAGCTAGAATTCATGTCTGGTCATTAAGTTAAGTTGCGTATCCTTTACAGGACGTTGCAGAACCAACCCCAACAGCCCCTGGCTGTTGTGTGGTTTATCTAGGCAATTTACATCCAGTAGTTCTGGTCATTAATGACCCCAAAAACAATCTGTTTTAATTTCTCCTTCTCCCCGAGACCGTTTCCTCTTAGCTATTTACATATTCCTCTAATATATTTCCCCCGGTATCAGATGTGAAGCTAATTGGAGAATTCAGTTTATTTGGCGCCTCTGCGAATTGTCATTAATACTATTAAGGGGCATATTTTATTTTGTTTATTTATTTAACAAAAACCCTGCTTTATTGAAGTGGCCCTTTTTACTGTCTGGCAAGTCAGAGCGACATTCAAAATCACTTCATGACAATATGGACTATCATAAGAAAGGTTTAGACATTTATAATGTGTAGTTTTTAAAGAGATTTAAACATATTCCATGGTATTTTTACGTGAAAACAGACTTATGTGTTGTATACGACACACGTTGAGAAAAACCGAGAACAAAATAACTAGCATGTCATTATACTGGAACCCACAGAGACATATAAATAAAGGCAGATCAAAGAAAACACATACGTACACATAAACAGACATGCAGAAAAAGCTAGAGATGCAAGTTAAAAATAGGATGGGAAGGGCATGGGGTAGCTGCATGCAAAAGCAATGGACAGGAGGACTTGGCGCCAGGTGGTTAGATCCTATGTTTCATTAGGGAAATATAGGTCAGAAAAATAAGGCTGTTTATAACAGAACAATGTTCTTCAACCGGCGAGCCACGGCCCAGTGGTAGGTGTTAGAAAAGTCCAGGTGGACCAACAAATATTTACTCACTCCCAGGATAAAGGTCTGTAGGAGTAACAGCTCAGTGATGAGAATGAAAAAAATGTAGCATCAGCTGAAACCTATAATTATGTAACATCGGATTTTATAAACTGCTTTCTACATTTCTTTCTTGTTTCTGTGTCTGGTTGACTATCGGCGTCTGTGGCTTAGGCGTTGTGTGTAATTCCGGGGTGCCGGGTTTGATCCCAGCTGCAAACTGTTTTACGTTGGTTCCGACAGTGGTACCGAGAACTGACTGTTCAGTGGCAATGGCAAACCACTGAACGTAAAATTTGCCTAGACAAACCACAACAACAAAAAATGCTGGGGTTGGTTCAGCAACGTCCTGTAAAGGATACGTAACCATGTGGTTGATTGGTAGGCGGGTCGCGAAACAATACCCCTGCTTTGGTGGGCGGAACCTGTAAAAAGGTATAAGAACATTGCACTAGATTGTGTAGATAAACCCACTTTTTTATTTACTGGTCATTCGGCTTAGTTCAGTTTTATTCTACAATGCTGTTAACTCCTGACTGATAAACAGTCTACTAATTCAGGCAATTCAATGAAATGTCGGGTTGAAATACGCAATTACATTTTATAGAGGCTTCAAAATGTAATAGTTTGAATCAGCAGTTTAGTTAGTTTGGTTTAAGTTTATTTAATTCCACTCGCGAAAATGTAATTTTTTTGCTGTGTAGGACACACTGTTTTATGAACTATTAGGCATGTTACTATGATGATCATTACTGCAACCAGTACACTTCATCTTCGAACTTGTAATATCTCTGTTTAACACTGTGGGTTCCAGGGTTACATTGGAAGGGCTATGGGAAGGGAGGAAAAGATCCATTACATAAGGTGACAATACAGGTTTGTTAAAACCGGATGTATCCTACCGAAAGACGCAGATATTGCAACCTAGCTGTTAACCATACAAGAATTTGCTAGTTACATTTTAAAGGCAATTGTAGTAAAAACAGAAAGAAGTTTCCTTGTAATTCACATGTGTTGATTGTTTATACCTAAGATATTTTGTCATTGTCTCTGTCGACAGCCTTCTGTCTGGTCTACTGACATTACGGTCACTACTTATACAGCATAACAGATAGACGACGCACTTTACAAGATGACAGAAAGCCGTCGCAGTAACCAGATGACAGATAGCCGTCGCAGTAACCAGATGACAGATAGCCGTCGCAATAACCACATGAAAGATAGCCGTCGCAGTAACCAGATGACAGATAGCCGTCGCAGTAACCAGATGACAGGTAGCCGTCGCAGTAACCAGATGACAGATAGCCGTCGCACTTTACCAGATGACAGAAAGCCGTCGCAGTTTACCAGACGACAGATAGCCATCGCAGTTTACCAGATGACAGATAGCCGTCGCAATTTACCAGATGACAGATAGCCGTCGCAGTTTACCAGATGACAGATAGCCGTCGCAGTTTACTAGATGACAGATAGCCGTCGCAGTTGACCAGATGACAGATAGCCGTCGCAGTTTACCAGATGACATATATCTGTCGCAGTTTACCAGATGACAGATATCCTTTGTGGTCTACCAGATGACAGATATCCGTCACGGTTTACCAGATGACAGATATCCGTCGTGGTTTACCAGATGACAGAAACCCGAGCTAGGGCACATTAAGGTCCTGTTTTATTGTGACGTCTTAGGCTAATGACTACGACTGGTATTGTATAACCCAGAGGTCAGCAAACTCTTCAGTCGAAAGAGCTAAAAACCAGCAGCAGAATGATAAACACAATTTTTAGAGCCACATTTCTTTTTAAGAACCTGTCAAGAACCTTTTTTTTTTCAGAGCAAAAATCGATTAGAAGCCGACTGGCCGAGTCGTACTCAGGTTGCTAAAAAACCGCATACGGCTCGCGAGCAGCGCTTTGCAGACCACTAGTCTAACCTAGCAGTCTGCATAAACGTTCTTAAATTTTACGATCCATTAAATACACACTACATTTACACACACAAAAAATGTATGCCTATGTTAACTGGACAATACCTTTTTTTTAATAGCAGCAAAAATTTAACGAAGAGCCGGTAAATTAATTGCTTAAATCATAGCTAATTCAAAATGAAACGGAAAAGGAAGTCAGTTCTCGAACATTATAGCATATTGTACTTAAATGGTTAGGGTTTATTTCCTTCTTGTCACTTCTCAAATGTCCGCTGTCGCATACTGCAGATTATCATTTACCTTTGCCATTAAAATAACTGCACTGTTTAATATATGAAAGGAACGAACAAACTTTATTTTTCAAAAGGTTACACATTGCCTGTCTGACATTCGGCCCTTTTAAGCACTCATTTTTCAGAGTACTAATGCCCGTTATCAATAATGCATGTTATGGATATATTAGAGAAATATACATTATAGAATAATGCATACACACATCATGTATACACAATCTTACTCACTCACACACACGTATACATACTCCTACATTCTCACACATGCACACTCATATACAGACATGACTAATACATACACGCATCTATATACATACACAAACAGAAAACACCCACATACATATATAGACATACATGCACACGCACATTCCTTACATACACACCTACACATGCATGATTGCATACACACACACATACAATCACATGTACAGACAGCCATATACGCCCACAATTACACTCACATGCATACATATAGACACACATACATGCATACATGCATACATACACACATTAATACACACACCTACATCTTTACACACATACATACATACTTGCATACATACATAAACACACACATATACACCCACATACTCACACAGCTACAAATGCATACATACATCCACAAACATGCATACATACACCCACTACATGCCCACACACATTACATACACACACACACATGCATGTAAACACATTTATACAATCACCCATTCGGAAACTCACATACACACACATGCATTCCTGCATCCATACATAGTTGCACACATTATTTACACACACCTATAATCACACATACACTTATATACAATCACCCATACTTACAACATACATACATAAATACACACACATACTTACAAACTTAAATATACATTCATATATCCACATGCATACACACACACCCAGATAATACATACATACCTACTTGCATACATACACACATAGATACTTTTATACGAAGATGAAGGGAGGTGTGGGCTGACTTAGGGGGTGGGGTGAGATTGTATGTGTGTGTAGGGGGGAAAGGGGGGGGGGCTATTTTGTGCTAAATGGTTATGCCGTTTGCCATGCACAATGACTGACTCGGTGCACGAGCGTAATTTTTAATCGAAATCCAAGGGGGAATCATCGTTGGATCTAATGAATTCGTGATTGCTGCAACGCTTTGGCAGTCGACCAGCCACCCTCGGAAAGAGACCCGTTCTCAAAACAAAAAAATTCCACGAAATTCATTCTTTCGAGTTGAAACCTTTAATTGTAAATTGCCATTAAAATGTCATTGTGCGGTTTTGTATTTCCCCTAGAGTGTCTCTAGTGGGAACTCATGTGACCTCCTATCTTCGTTAACCAGATCTTTTTGTGTTCCCAAAGGACCTCCTCAGATCGTTGATCCTACAGTCAAACGAACAAAACTATTTAAAAATTATTTTTATCTTTAACGTTAGACATTGAGAAATCAATAAAAACGTCATCATTTTATATTATCTTTGCATTACATAAATTTGCTTGATAATTTCTTCATTTTGGATTTTGTCGGTTCTCCCAAGAGAGTTTTGTTTCGTTGTTTTCAATTGTTACAAATTCACTGCAGAATGTTAGCATGTGTGTTTTTATTGCCCCCTCCGCATAAAAGTCGAGAATAAAAACGAGTAGCAAAACAGAAGGGTGTAATTAATTTACGGCTTGCTCACAGAATATCAAACATTTATCTTTGAAAATGTCTTTCTATTTTACTAAGATGAAAGTAATGAAAAACCAAGAGGGATTTGGATGAGGAAGAAAGGGGTGAAAAGAGAGAGCGACAGGGGAAAATGTTCCAGTAAATTCTCTTTGCGATTGGATGATGTCCCTTTGGTGTGCGGATAAACCGGATATTGAAGTAATGGCTTCCCAGAATACAGTTTTATTGTCACTCCCCTCGATCCACAACTTGTTGTCAGAGGGAATAATGTCTGAGATAGAATAAAATCCCCACGAGCTAAAAAACACTTGGCTTCATTCCCCCTAGGGGATTTTGCTACAGTTTATTCCCACCAAATTTATATTTTCCTAAGAAATAGTTTCTGGTTAGTGTACCTTCATAATTGTATGATTAAACATCCAAGAATAATAAAGTAAAGATGAAAAGAAGAAATTGCGAATTACCTTCCGCATCCATTAAAACGCATTCATGACATCGTTATTGGCCTTTTCTGCTTAGCCAGCTGAACTAAGTGGTAATTTCTAAATATATGATGTGGTTAATTTAATTAAGTATGTTTTGTAATCAAACTACTAGAACAAATAAACACGGCATTGATCAAAGAATAGAGAATATATATTGCATGAAACAGCTGCAGTGCAACACAACAGCAGTTTCCGCGTATTTCAGTGCATAGGGAATGATTTCAGATAATAATTTATAATAGTTATAGGACAAAAATGACATCTGTGGGGAGGGGGGGGGGAGGGGCATCTGAAGGACGCTAATTACACTGGAACTCTGAAGCAATGCTTGCTAATCTGCATGGAACATGCCTGTCTTTACCTTTCTCAACATATTCTATTCGACATTTACAATTACGACATTTGCGTACAGCTGATTCTCAGGCCAGCTGGAGGCAGCAGTGACTGCATCCACCTCCATTCTCAAAATAGACGTTGTTATATCGTAAGCCAGGCTTTGTTGCACTAAGCGACCTCAATTCCTTTTCGCTATGTACCCCTATGTTTTTCCTCTGCCTCTCAACACAGAGCCATCTGTATAGATAATCACACCACTTGGGCGGGAATTGTCATGAATCATTTTTTTAGCATCTGATTCTTCAGCACCAGCTGGCCAGTCTCTGTACTCACGACTTAAAATAAAAACAACCCTTACACAAGTCTGAAACTTGCTCGGACACTTTGACCCACTCCTTTACTTGCCCGAATTTATCAAGCCTGCACACATGTCTGATGGTGTCTTCAGCTTTCGCCATCAAAGACTTTACTCTTTTCAGTGTGTGACCCTTAACCCCACCTAAAGCTTCAAAAATGGTGTGCTTCTTGTCTGCAGCTACTCTAAGAAAGGACTTTGCTTGCCCACGTGCCTCACACGTTCTCTCTAAATTCAGTAAGAGATCGCAAATGTGGATAGCTAGCATCATGCTGGGTCTGGATAGTTGGCATCTCAGGTCTCCATCGGTAACATTATCAAAGTTCTTGATAGTTAGCATCCTCCCGGGACTGAATAGTGACTATCCTCCTAGGTCTGGATAGTTACCATTCTCCCAGGTCTGGATAGTTACCATTCTCCCAGGTCTGGATAGTTACCATTCTCCCAGGTCTGGATAGTTACCCTTCTCCTAGGTCTGGATAGTTACCCTTCTCCCAGGTCTGGATAGTTACCATTCTCCCAGGTCTGGATAGTTACCATTCTCCCAGGTCTGGATAGTTACCCTTCTCCTAGGTCTGGATAGTTACCCTTCTCCCAGGTCTGGATAGTTACCATTCTCCCAGGTCTGGATAGTTACCATTCTCCCGGGACTGAATAGTGACTATCCTCCTAGGTCTGGATAGTCACCATTCTCCCAAGTCTGGATAGTTAGCATCTCAGGTCTGGATAGTTAGCATCCTCCCAAGTCTGGATGGTTAGTATCCTCCCAGGTCTAGATAGTTAGCATCTCAGGTATGGATAGTCAGTATTATCCCTGGTCTGTATAGTTAGCATCTGTGACGAGCTGGTCTGGACAGCTGTTTCTGTCCTTTTAAGTATTGCTTTGTATTAGCAATATTATTACTTTTTGTTACCTTTTACTTATTGTTTTATTATTGCAATATTAATAATTCATTAATTAAAGATTTGAAAGATAAGAAGGACGAGTAAAAGAATTAACTTAAGAGTCACTTCTCCCTTTTTTAAATTTCCTTTTCAATTTAGAAACAGAGTGAGGTTCACAGACTCCTGTGAGCTCACTGACCCAGTAATACTAACGTTGTTAGTCACCACTGTAGTCTTGTTGTCTGTTTGAATTCCCTACCAGGAGTGAGTAAATAGTATTATTTTAATTCGATCTATTGCTGCTAATTCATCTTAATTAATTTCACATGTTAAACTCTATTTAATTTGATGCCCACAAAGCTGAGATAGCTTGATAAATTTCTTGATAAATTTCTTGACAAATTTCTTTATTCTAACTAACCACGTTTATGATCTAGTATGTATGCAAAAAATATGATCTATTTGATGATTTAAATAATGTTTTTTTGATACTAAAAACGTGCAATGACATTTTTAATTATTATAATTATATTAGGTGGGAATTTATGTCCTCATGTGAAATCTCTGACAGTTCCGATTTCCAGCCTGGTGAGACAAATAATACAGGAATGAAGTGTATATTCATTATACCTAATCCTTACTAGTTGATCTGACCTCATGGTGATATTAGCTTGATAAATCACTGTCTTGTTTTAATTTAGATTTAGTCCAGATATTTCTGAGACTGGTTTAAGAGCTTGAAAAATTGAATAACACAGGGTGGCTAAATTTAAAATTCACACTGTCAGAGAAGAAGAAGAGAGGTGTATGGCCCATGCTTGTAATAATTATTGTTGTATATCTATTTCCCCATGACTAGAAATATATTTTCAGTACCACAGCAGGTGGCCTTACAATTTTAATAATAATATTTTACCCTTTCCAACTTCAAAATTCTACTGAATAAGATTTAGCACAAGGGTGTGGATTTAGATTTAAACAGGAGTTAATGTTGTATATTTTATGAAAGAACTGTGACTGATAGAAAACCCATTGTCATCTATGATTGTATTTTGACATCTATCCCAGCACCCAGTCATATTGATGGAGATATGTCAATACTATTTATTTTTAAACTGCGCAAGGACCTGTTATGGTTTTCCATGTAAACTCACTGCCTGATTCTCATTCTTTTTAATGTGAACGCCTGTGGTTGAAATGAGAATCTATTGTGAAATATGACTGTGCGTGTAAGCATGTTAACCCCTATAAGGAGTAATAGTGTAAAGACACCAGTATAGTTCTCACTGATGAATGTCCTTTCTGATTGTGTTATGTAAACTCTTGGGCTTAAAAGTATTCATGAAACTGATGTTTTCAAAATATTTCCCCATCAGGGATATGGACTCTGCGCTGTAAACATTCCCATTCTATACCAGTAGAATGTGAACACATGTTACTATCCTACTCCATATGTGTGTGTAGTGTAACAATTTGAGGACTAGAGACACTGTTGTCTCCAGTGAGAACTTTTCAAACTGCTTGTATAGGGACTGTTCTATTGTTCTAGGTCCAGGTGGTAGTTCCAGGTGGAAGTTCAAGAAGTAAATTTCAGCGTGGCTGCAGATACCTGATTGTCTAGTCTAGACTAGAAGATTCAACCTGCCTGACGTGTCTCCGAGGCTAAGCTAGAAGCTGACCAAAGGAACCCGAGCTACATCTAAGTGGACAGATTTGTCTACGGTCAACATCTAAAAGCAGGGACTAATTTCTCTCCACAGCCAAACTGATTATTAGTTTGACTTTGCCAAATAAATGTTCTGATTATTTTAATTTTCCTTCCAGTTTTATGGAGTTTATTTTAACTAATCATTTGTGTCAGTGAACTTTAGTACATTTAAATATAGAATTTAATAACAGTAGGGAATCAGATGTGGTGAAACCCCGAATCCTCTACTTTAACCAGCAAGGCTGGGAGAAATATAATCTTTTATGATGTTACAATGTTTGTAATTCCCTCTGTAGATTGCACATAGTGCATTTGCTAGATTAAAGCGAATTTACCCGCCACAGCATCCCAGGTATGAATAGTTAGCATCTCAGGTCTAGATAATTAGCTTTAACTCAGGTCTGGATAGTTAGCATCCTCCCAGGTCTGGATAGTTACCATCCTTCCAGGTCTGGATAGTTAACAACCTCCCAGGTCTGTATACTTAGCATCCTCACATGTCTGGATAGTTAGCAACCTCCCTGTTCTAGATAGTTACCATCTTTCCAGGTCTGGATATTTGCCATCCTCCCAGGTCCAAATAGTTACCCAGGTCTAAATAATTAGCCCCATCCCAGGTCTAAATAGTTACCATCCTCCCATGTCTATGTAATTAGCATCCTCTCAAGTCTCGATAGTTAGTACCATCGCAGGTCTGGATATTCAGAATTTCCAATGGAAACCAAAATGTGAGGATGGGTCGCATTACAGTCCCCATATAGTCCTGTGGCCTGCTCGTTTTAAAATCATTAGCAAGGAGAAGAAAAGAATAAGCATAATCAAGATTGCTCTCAAACTCCCAGTAATTTAACTGTTCCAATAAATTGTAAATGGCACTTAGTCAATTCGTCATAAATATCACAAAGAGCAGATGCCATTTTCTACACTCAGTGGACCGTGATTCCCAAGCCTCCTTATCACAAACTATCTTCTGGAACAACTGAAAGGTACCAACCCATGAGAAGAGGGAAGGTTACAATTGACCTTTGAATCTAGGATAAAAGAGGTAGAGAAAGATGCTTTGATATGACAGTCTTGATTCATGTTCGAAAAAGCGCTATCTCAGAACTGTAGCATACAGTTTATAATCGCTATAGAGAAGAAACGGTTGCACCAGTCATGCGACGCTCGATGTATTTTGCATGAAAAATATATTCATAATTTAAATTATTAATGCGAAACCGCATTGCGTAATAGTGCGTTGACAGATGCATCTATTGATCGCAGAGAGGTTAAACTTTGCCCTTAGCCCTCAGTATGTTGCGGACCACTTAATGCTTAAGTATAATTGCCTGGAAACTCAACCGAACCAGCCAGCTTGTTAATAAAAGAGTACAGCTTGTCTAAATAGTCGGGGTTTTATGCAGAAATTGGACGTTCTGATAATTCGGTGACTAGACCACAGGCAAGGGACCCAGGGGTTCAGACACTGAGGTCCTTTGACACCCCCCTTCACAATAATTAGGGGGGGGGGGGTGCGCCCACCAACATTAACTAGCAGAGACTCCTTCTCACAATATATGGAAGTCCTCTTTTTTTAGGCATTTAATTGTATATTGCCTATTAAATAAAATTCATTACATTCTTTTTGTGCCATTATTCACAAAGTTCTTCTTCTTCTTCTTTTTTTTTCTTCTTTTTCTTCTTCTTCTTCTTCTTCTTCTTCTTCTTCTTCTTCTTCTTCTTCTTCTTCTTCTTCTTCTTCTTCTTCTTCTTCTTCTTCTTCTTCTTCTTCTTCTTCTTCTTGTTATTGTTATTATTATTATTATTATTATTATTATTATTATTATTATTATTATTATTGTTATTATTATTATTATTATTATTATTATTATTATTATTTTGATTATTGCACAGTTAAACAAAGTTTAAGTCCATAAGATCCCTTTGCGATGATTTACGAAAATTAGTTGGCTATGCAACGTCCTGTTAAGGAAAGACAAATAACTTTATTTTTGTATTCCTTGCTGAACTTTTGGCTTCAGCTGAAATCAACGCCAAACGGTCTCCTACCAAATCAACTACAGATGGCATCATTTCCAAAATACGAAGAGTGTTCTCAAGCCTAAGCAACAGACACCGACCCACCATATAATAGATGGAGAAACAAACCGTATTTGATGCCCTCTCTACAGAATGAGAAGAGATGTTGTAAGACAGACGGGGAACAGCATCTTCCACCAAATTCATTCAGAAGCAGAAGATCAAATGTTTCAGTCATCTCGTTCGAAGGCAGCCACAACAACAGGCTCTACATGTTCGATGTGATGTGATAGCACGAGGGTGCCCGTAGAGATATGTACCGATGACATTAAATACATTCAGCTTCATGCTGAATGTTAAATGTTGAATTAAGAATCGACATCACAACACTCGGTACACTCCCCCGTAAGTGCTCCGCCCCGGTCTCCAGCAGCAAGCGAAATGTTACAATTCCTATGACACAAGTCACTGTCAGATTGTATATCCGTCTCGCTTTTCCATTGAGTGTTGAGCGTCCGGCCATATTTCCTGGTAACTCATTGCAGCACCATTCTCCTCTGACCATAATGATCTGTTTGTTTCTCTGCACTGTTCACTCGATCCCAAAGGACCCCCACAACATCTAGCTGGTCATAGATCAGTTCACCACCGAGTGGTGAAGAACCGGCCAGTCTGCCTATTCGTTTCCCTACACACCAGCATCGCCGGCAGAAAATATCCAAATGACGCTAAGAGTGACAACTGAAGCGATGCTTGCCACTCTGCAAGGAGCATGCCACTGAAGCAGGATGACACTGTTCAGTACTACCCTTCGAGCAATATTTGTAAACTGCCAACCCGCCCACCCTCTCCCACGAGGTTTACCAGTAAAAGTGAACATTGATAATCCTAAAGAAGATAATGATAGTGATGATGATGAGGATGATGAAGATGAAGATGACCTCTCTTTAAACAAACTAATATGCAAGCAAAAGGTTCACTTGAAAGAAACAGCCAATGCTTGTGTAATTTGAAGATCATTACATGTCTTTTTCTTCCACGATTTTTCGTCTGGAATACTACATTCGGCCGAGTGAGGGCCATTCAAAAGGTTGGTCTTTTAAGTGATTATAGGAGATTTGAGACCAAGTTGGTAACATGATATTTATCAGGAGAAGTCGCTGGTTTTTCTGTTTTTTGGTGGATGTAAAAGTTCCTAGCATAAACTGGAGGCGAAGAAGGAAAATAACAGAGGCAAGGAGAAAAACCGAGAAATAGATTAACATTAGATAAATAGAGGGCTTAAGAAAGTGAAAGATAATTGTATGAATGTTTTTTTCTTTAGCTTCATTTGTCAATACACTTTAAAAGTTAAAATGATTATTTCTGGTATATATTTCGTTGGGCGTGTTCTTGTAAACATAACTGTGGTAATATTTTTCTTTTTCTGCTTCTTTCTTTCTTTCTTTCTTTCTTTCTTTCTTTCTTTCTTTCTTTCTTTCTTTCTTTCTTTTCTTTCTTTCTTTCTTTCTTTCTTTCTTTCTTTCTTTCTTTCTTTCTTTCTTTCTTTCTTTCTTTCTTTTCTTTCTTTCTTTCTTTCTTTCTTTCTTTCTTTCTTTCTTTCTTTCTTTCTTTCTTTCTTTCTTTCTTTCTTTCTTTCTTTCTTTCTTTCTTTCTTTCTTTTTCTTTCTTTCTTTCTTTCTTTCTTTCTTTCTTTCTTTCTTTCTTTCTTTCTTTCTTTCTTTCTTTTTCTTTCTTTCTTTCTTTCTTTCTTTCTTTCTTTCTTTCTTTCTTTCTTTCTTTCTTTCTTTCTTTTTCTTTCTTTTTTTCTTTTTTCTTTCTTTCTTTCTTTTCTTCTTTTTCTTTCTTTTTCTTTCTTTCTTTCTTTCTTTCTTTCTTTCTTTTCTTTCTTTCTTTCTTTCTTTCTTTCTTTTCTTTCTTTCTTTCTTTCTTTCTTTCTTTCTTTCTTTCTTTCTTTCTTTCTTTCTTTCTTTCTTTCTTTCTTTTTCTTTCTTTCTTTCTTTCTTTTTCTTTCTTTTTCTTTCTTTCTTTCTTTCTTTCTTTCTTTCTTTCTTTCTTTTCTTTCTTTCTTTCTTTCTTTCTTTCTTTCTTTCTTTCTTTCTTTCTTTTCTTTCTCTTTTCTTTCTTTCTTTCTTTCTTTCTTTCTTTCTTTCTTTCTTTCTTTCTTTCTTTTCTTTCTTTCTTTCTTTCTTTCTTTTTCTTTCTTTCTTTCTTTTCTCTTTCTTTCTTTCTTTTCTTTCTTTCTTTCTTTCTTTCTTTCTTTCTTTCTTTCTTTCTTTCTTTCTTTCTTTCTTTCTTTCTTTCTTTCTTTCTTTCTTTCTTTCTTTCTTTCTTTCTTTCTTTCTTTCTAATTAGAACTTCTATCACCACCCTCACCACCCTCACCAGCCTCACCACCAGCACTAATCTCACCCCCACTAACTACTACTACTGCTGCTGCCGCTGCTGCTGCTGTCCCTCTATGCGCAGAGCTACTTAATAAGAAAGCAGACTGATGAATAATTTCCGGGATCAAGATCGAACAGTACAACAGAGCAGACAGAGCATCAGCACGGCCAGATTGATTCAGCAGGGTTGGAGCTCAGCCACTTAGATCGGAAGGCGGAAGGGGAATCTTTCAAGGGGCATGAACCTCTAGGTTCCGTGGCCCCTGGTGCTATCCGGTTAACCCCTGCGACTCCTCTGCGACTCGCTTGTGACTCCCGATATCGCAAAACTGTACCGGAAAACATTTCAAAACCGTGTCGTATTTTGACAAGGATCTCCAGCCACATTTAACGTCCTCCTCGCTTACCATTTCCCATCTCTCTCCCAGTTCCCATTTTTCATTCTGGGAGCTTTTGGTGAAACGCCGGATCCCTACAGACAACTAACCGCAGTCTGTCAGATGACAAGTAATTCGATATTTGCATTCTTCCTTGATAGAGTCTTAAGTACACACTACACATTCATCCCCGAACATTGATCAAATTCACACACCATTGTTGATTTAGTTGTCCCTGTCTAGGACAGTTCTTATTTTTATATGCAAGTGTTTGAGTGTTTGGATTATAGCAGAGGGAAATATAATACACTTCTTTCCTTTTTTAGCTTTTAAAAAAGCGGTTGGCACAGTGTGTATTGCTTTACAGCTAGGCTGTGCTATTTTTTTTTTCTGCCCAAGATCTTCAGTTTCAGCAAACCTCTATTTAGTTGCTTTTTACAACGTGTTTGTATTCGGCGGGGGCAGGAAGGAGGGGGGGGGGGGGGGGGGGGGGGGGGGGAAGCAGTTGGTCTTTTTTTCCCCCTACCACAAGCAATTAGGACCCCGGGATGTCTACACGGAGAAAGTAACACACAGTAATAGCAAAAATGTGTTTGAAGAAAGGAAATCTTGTTTGGCAATCTTCTCTCTTCTTATTTTGTCTCACTGTTTATGCTACAACGCTTGACAGAGAGGCGTTAGTCTCTTGTCTTTTGCAAGTTACATAACTCTGTTGATGATGGGACACATTTTATTATTATTTTAAAGCCGCACTCCGGTTTGAGGGGCCCTAATATAACTTAACGGTTGAACAGGGTTTCTGGGATTCTGGTGGGGTGATTCTTACATTGGAATGGTGGCACTTTTGTGTCCACCGGGTGTTTATCGCTCGTTGTGTGGCCCTGGTGTGGTTGAACTTCTGTAGTAACACTTTACTTTCTTCTTCTGTCCCCCAATGGAGCATAGGCCCTCAGGCAACTTCGGCCAAGTCGTTCTATCCTTCGCTATTGCGTGCAGCACTCACACATGCCCTCGGCATCGTTTTTAACTTCATTCGCCAACCCCTTCTCTACTGTTTTTTTGGGGTGTGGTCTGCCTTTATTTTAATGTCCCTGTGGGTTATAGTGCGAAGACATTCTAGTTATTTTGTTTTCCAGCTTTCTCAACATGTGTCATATCCAGCGCAAGCGTATTTTCTTCACCTTAGTTTTGTTTAGTTATCTGCTCAATACCAGTTACTCTTTTTTCTTCTTCAAATATATACAATGGGTCCGTGTAGTTTGTAATAGCAAAGTGCACGTCTGTGGTTTAGAATGTAATGAATGCCTTCAACAGGGTCATGATCCCTGAGTACTATTTAATTCCCTTTGTGGACAGGCTTGGACAGACCACTCTTCTGGACTTTGAACGGTTGCACAATAAATAGTCAACCCCTGGAGTAGTTTGGGGTCTAACCACTGGATGTTCCCACTGGTTTAATTTACTTTGGGGCATCACATCGACTGTAGTTAGCGTCATCTTCAACATCATTATTGGTCTTCTGAAGAAAAGTATTGCGAAATAATCTACATTTGAGGAGTAGATCAGTTCAACATCAGTGTTCGGACAGACTAATGCTAATAAGATGATTCTGATGATGCTGTGTTTTACTGTCGGCTCTTCGGCTAAGTCGATGCGAACGCTTCGTAATGCCGGGATGCCGGGTTCGACCCCAGTTACGTGCCATGGGCCTTGCGTTGGGTTCGACAGTGGTATCAAGAAAGCCGACCGTCCAGCAGCAATGGCAAACTACTGGACGTAAATTTGCCTAGAAAAAACAGTTGGGGTTGGTTCTGTAACGTCCTGTAAAGGATACGCAACTTACCTTAGATGTTTAACTGAAAATGTCACATAAAGTAGTGGTTAGGAGATGTAGATTAAAGTAACAACTAGCTAAAACGGAAAAATGTGTAAGTAATGCCATAGAACAAATGAACAATCGATGTTTGTTTTAAAAAAAAGTAACAATTACAGTTAATATCTGTGCCCATTTGTCGTCTCCTTGGCATCACGAATTTCAGAATTACAATCTGGGTAGCAGACCAAAAAGGGAATCCCTAAATGTCTTGTTTAACCTACAAGAAGTTTATACTTACGATTGTCCTGGGGATGCAGCTTGAAGTCATGTCGGATTGCACCCTTTTAAAAGAGTACCTAACAGAACTGCTTACATAAAGAAAACATAGAAGGGGAGAGAGGGGCGGGAGTTGGGGCGGGGAAATAGGGGTGGGGGGTGGGGGGAGGGGGCTAACCTTTTCAAAATGTGTATTGAAGTGAAATCAGTGTATACTGATAATAGTAATAATAATAATAATAATAATAATAATAATAATAATAATAATAATAATGATGATAATAAAACTCACGGTTGAAACAAAAACTCTTGTCTGTCAGGCTTGTGTTCTTTCTCAGCATTCTGATTTATGGCTGTGAAACTTGGTCAACTTATTCGCACCACGAGAAACGGCTAAACAGCTTTCTAATGGGGTGTCTAAGAAGAATACTTGGCATTAGGTGGCAGGACAAGATCACAAATGCTGAGATATTGGAAAGAGAAGGTATTACACTTTTCACAATTCTGAGTCTACGAAGGTTCAGGTGGCTGGGGCACACGGGGAGAATGAAGGGTCGCAGAGTACCTAAGGCGCCCGTGTGTCACCGGGGCCCTCACGGGAAGCAAAGAATAGTGACACTGCACCCTAACAGGCATGTCGTAAGAGGAGACTAAGGGTAGGGTTGGGCTTGAGGTTGGCTACCTCATCCTGTAAAAACCATAGCCACAAAAACCAACCAACAATGGATAAGTCAAAAAGAGAAGAAGGTAAAATCCAGCCAAACAAGATGAGGGGAGGCCCTTTAAATAGAAGAATTATGACACGGTGTGGAGAAAGCCGTAAGGAGTCCGGATCGTTGACGTACCTCCTCTCAGCTAGAAAAACCTCCAGAATTGGCACCTGGAATGTTAGAACTCTCTATGATATAGGGAGAACAATGGAAGTAGCAAAGGAAATGAAACATTATAGAATTAGTATGTGAAACTAGATGGACTGGGGTGGGGAAAAGTATTCTAAATTCAGGGGAAACTATTTTGTTCTCAGGACACACAGAGGAAAATTCGCCCCACAGAGAAGGAGTGGCCCTGATGCTATCGAAAGAAGCAAACAGGGCACTAATAGAATGGGAAGCTGTGAGTCCCAGAATAATAAGAGCATCTTTTAGAACAGTGAAACAGAAGGTGAACATGTCGGTAATACAGTGTTATGCACCAACAAATGATAAAGATGCATCTGTTAAGGAAGAATTTTACACGCAGCTTCAAAATATTATAAATAATTAAAGAAAGGGCAATTAAGAAATTTTTATGGGTGACCTGAATGCTAAGATAGGATCAGATAACACAGGTTATGAAGAAATTATGGGAAGACATGGTCTAGGAGTAATGAATGAAAATGGAGAATTGTTCACACATTTTTGTGCAGGAAACCAGTATATTGGTGGAAGTATTTTTCCCATAAAAGAATACACAAGGCAACACGGGAATCTCCACACCATAAGACAACTAATCAAATTGACCACTATGTATTAACAAAAAGTTTACATCACCCCTCTACGATGTTAGGGTGCTGATGTATTCACTGACTATTTCCTGGTGGTAAGAAAAATGAAGTTGAAACTAAAAAGATATATAACATCTTATAATCATAGAAACCAATATAATGTAGGTTATCTCAGGGATAAAGAAATTAAGGAACAGTTCTCAGTTACAGTCTCTAACATGTACCATGTGTTGCAGCAGTTGGCTGAAGATGTCAACACAGAAGTCTGCTGGGATCAGATCAAAGGAATCTGGAATGAATCTTGCGTAGAAGTTCTTGGCAAGAAAGAAAGGAAACATAAAGCGTGGATAACACCAGAAACCATTAAACTGATTGAAAATAGGAAAAGTAAAAAGGCAGACTTAAACAATAGCAAAACTAGAGCTGCTAAAGCTAGAGCTCAGGAGAAATACACAGAAGCCAATAAGGAAGTTAGGAGGCATATAAGGGCAGATAAAGTGAAATGTCTAAATGATCTAGCACAAAAAGTGGAAGCAGCAGCAAAAGGAAACCTCAGAGAACTTTACAGTAACACACAAATATAAGTAGGTAAATATAGTCAGCCAACTGGATCAATCAAAAATGGTCAAGGAAAAGTACTTACAAACACCAAAGATCAAATGGTAAGATGTGTGGAACATTTTGAAATGCTTCTAAATAGACCAGGACCAGAGGTTCCCCCAGATATCCAGCCTTTAGAAATGGAACTGGATATGAACTGTGAGATACCATCCAAAGAGGAAACTAGAAAAGCCATCAATCTTCTCAAAGAAGGAAAGGCGGCAGGCCCAGATGGTATCCCAGCTGAAGCCATCAGGGCCAACATAAACACATCTTCAGAATTGCTACATAGATTATTCAGTAAAGTCTGGGAGACCGAAGAATTACCAGCAGACTGAAGAGAAGGATATCTTGTGAAACTGCCCCAAAAAAGGTGATCTACAGGAGTGTGAAAACTATAGAGGAATTATGTTGCTGTCAGTTCCTGGAAAAATATTAAGTAGAATTATTTTGGAAAGATTAAAAGATGCTATTGATAAAAAGCTAAGAGATGAGCAGGCAGGTTTTCGGTCAAACAGATCCTGTACTGACCAGATAGCCACATTACGTATTATAACAGAGCAAAGCATTGAACTGAACTCACCACTTTACATTGGATTTAGAGACTATGAAAAAGCATTTGACAGCATTGATAGGGAATCTCTCTGGAAATTGATGGGGCACTATGGAATCCCACAAAAAATTATCAACTTAGTAAAGGCAACATATAAAGACATGAAATGTTGAGTTCTTCATGAAGGAAAGCTAACAGATGAATTTAAAATGAAAACAAGTGTGCGACAGGGATGTCTTTTGTCGCCTCTCTTATTTTTACTGGCTATAGATTGGATTATGAAAACAGTAACTGCTAACACCAAGAATGGAATTCAGTGGACACCTACAAAACACCTTGATGATCTGGACTTCGCTGATGATATTGCTCTTCTGTCCCATTCACGGAATCAGATGCAAGATAAATTAATCATTCTTGATGCGAGATCACGGCAACTTGGTCTGAAAATCCATAAAGGAAAGACAAAGATAATGATAATAAATCAGGCAAATAGTAATGTGGTTTCTTTTAATGGCACCCCACTCCCAGACATGGAGTCTTACACCTATTTAGGCAGTAATGTAGATAACGATGGAGGAACTGATAGAGATATTAAAATAAGAATTCAAAAAGCAAGAGGGGCTTTCGTTGCACTAGGGAATTTGTGGAGGTCAAAAGAAATTAAAAGAAATACTAAACTAACAATTTTTAATTCTAATGTCAAATCAGTACTATTGTATGGGGCGGAAACATGGAGAACAACTAAGACAATAGCTAATAAATTACAGACATTCATTAACTGGTGCCTGCGTAGAATAGAGGGAGTTAAATGGTATGATAGAATAATTAATATAGAACTTTGGGAGAGAACTAAACAGGCTCCAGTGGACCAAGAGGTGAGGAAAAGACGCTGGCGTTGGATAGGACACACACTGCGAAAACAGGAGAATAGCATAACTAGAATGTCTTTGCATTGGAACCCACAGTGGCATAGGAATAAAGGAAGGCCAAAAAACACATGGAGAAGAGAGCTGGAGAATGAAGCTAGAAAGATGGGGAGGACATGGGGAGAGCTCCATGTAATGGCGAAGGATAGAACGACTTGGCGTGAGTTGGTTGACTGCCTATGCTCCATTGGGGGATAGAAAGGCAGAAGAAGAAGAAGAGTACCTAAGGACATCCTCTATGGTGAATTAAAGATTTGTAGAAGATGTTGAGGCCAACCTCTACTACGATATAAAGATGTAATCAAGCGGGACATGAATGATACAGGTATTGAGGTGGACTCGTAGAAACAAAATGCCATGGACTATGTTGTGTGGAGGGGGTACAGCAGAAAGAAAAAAAGAATGAAGCAGGAAATGATTGCAGAAAAAATGAGAGCTGAGCGTCTGAGAAGAAACACAATGAAAACAAATGTTGACAACAGTGCTCCTGAAATCTAGTGCTATAACATGTGGATGTTTCGTCTCCTAACTTAGGTGGTCTTGCTAGGCTCACTCGTCATAACCATAGGCTGTGAGTCTTATGCATTCTCACAGCGAAATATAACACTAGTATCGGGAAAGACGGAAAGGTGCAAATCAATCAATGAAAATGAAAGTAATAATAAAAGTAATGTGCTAAGTGATAAAACATCATAATCATCCTCATCAAGTGCAATACTGACTGGTGTGAGCGATCATGCCTTTCCACAATCAGCCATCTGCAACTGCGTGTATCAGTTCGTGTGTTGACACCCCTCCATCTTCTTCTTCTTCTTCTTCTTCACTTCCTCTTTTACCGCTGTGGGTGTCGAGGGAGATAAAAAGGTTTCTTTTTCAGCTCTTCTGGGGCCTCGACCAAAAGGCACATCGGGGCTGTTTTTTTGATTTTTCTCGGGTTTTATCCCCCCCATTTTTTTTTTTGGTTCCCCCCGTGCTCTAGGGCCTTTTTCTCTTCCATGAAATGCTTTGTTTTGTTTGGGTCCCCAGGCTTCTCTCAAGTGGGCCCAAACCCATTTACTTTCCCTTTCTTTGTATTAATCCAAAATTTGGGTTTTCTGTTCCGATTTGGTTTTTTTTTTGATCTCATTTCTTCAAACTCTTTTGGTCACCCACCCCCTTCCCTCGACATTTTCTTTTCCGGGGTTACTAATTTTTTTTTATGGTT
>CAJHNH020000147.1:0-25000 GCA_905116865.2 Candidula unifasciata
AAGAGATGACTGGTCAAAGTAACAGATAGAGCTGCTAGGAAGGTGAAAACAAATAGGGTAATAAACTACAAATACATTAGTAAGATTTGATCGACTCTCACATAGAAATAAAGCAGAAATTTAGTGAATCGAGATGATAGGAAACAAAAATGGCGTTGAATTAATGGGAAACCACACTCTGGAAGGACACATCTTAGCAATATAATTGGAGTGCTTTTTACATTGAAACCCACAAACTTATCAGGGAAAAGACAAACAAGAACAGTGGTCATTCATTTTTAGTTGACGTGCTTCTGGAGAGATGCGCTGGAGTCATTTGGAGGTGACAGGTTCGATTCCCAGCATGTAACTGTAGCTTCAGATTTTATGTTGTCCACTAAGTGATCCATCCTTCCTACTCCTTTCTGTGAGTGCCGGTTAATTAATGTCTGCTTATATATATAATATATTATATATATATATATATATATATTATATATATATATATATAATATATATATCGATATATATTAGGCCTCAAAAATTACCCCATCTGTGTATTAAAAACACTATGGGGAAGAGAATTAGAAAACCATGTGAAAAGCGTGGACGGAAGCGAATAAGCTGCGCTCTACAGCAAACCACATGACAATCTGGTATGCGTTGGTAGGGGGTTTATGCCCCATTTAAGATGAGGGAAAGAAGAAAGCTTGGAGGGCATGCTAGACGAACTGTGAGCCGCGTACTGCCAGTGGATAGACGCCTGTCTGTCTTTATAGTCCCATGTCTTTGTGTGACGTGACGGTGGTTTAAATGTTTATAATGTTGAGTAGGGATGTTTCCTCTCAACACATTCCCTCCACCAGATTAACCGAACTTAAAATCTGAGCTATGTTGCTCTCAGACAAAGTCCTGGATATCCAAGAAAACAGCCATATTGGCTCGTTAAGTACATTAACATTAGCTGAACTTGGTACCCACAAGAGAAAGCAAGGAATTTAGATGTCTTCATACTTATGAGTTCTTAGACAGGGCAAAGTGATTCTATCCGTCATCTACCTTCTCCCGGTTTTTTATGAATAATTAAAGAATTATTATATTATTAATTGAGCCCACACCAAATGTTATTCTATCCTAACAGTTTAATTAAAACATGTAAGAACACAGACATTTGGAATTTAACAAACTATGTGCCTAGGGCACGGGAAAGTCAATTGGTGGTCAAAGGCCTCAGCCAAAGAGCGCGCCGAGACATGGTGACAAAACGGTGAGGGACAACGAAAACGAGGTTCGGGTCCAGAAAGCAGCCCAACAGTCGCAGCAGGGCCATTGGGTCAGCCTGGAGAGCGCATGCCTAGAATACTCACATGGGTGAGATCTGGCGGATGACCCCGCTGCGACTGAGCTTGTATCGTTCGTTCGGCGTACGATGTATTACCGTCCGGTTGTCAACATGGGTTAATGGTCTGCGACCAACGATCCGACTTGCCCGTTGTGCAAATCAAAACAAACTCTTGAGCACGTCCTGTCCGCGTGCAGGAAAGCCCCTAGGGTCAAGGCCGATATACCTGGCGCCACAACAAGGTGCTAAAGGAGTTAGCAGCCGTTGTCGACCAGGCTAGAATGAGGGCTAACGCCAGAGCCAGTTCTAGTATCGCCCCCATTCGTTTTCCTCAAGGCTGGGCAGGTTCGATTGGTAAGGTCAACAAAAACGCATTCGCTCCATCTGTGCTAGACTCTGCGAGGGACTGGTTACTGGCGGTTGATCTGCCAGGACAATGAACGGTATCCCGAGTTGATCCGTAAAACCGGCCTGCGACAGGACATCGTTCTCCATTCAGCGCAAAAACGGCAACTCATCCTGATTGAGTGACGGTCCCGTTTGAGTCGCGTATGGAGGAGAATCACTTGTACAAAGCTCGAAAAGTACAGTGATTTAGCAGCCGGTTTGAGGAGAAACGAGGCTTACACAGTGCGGGTATTTGCCGTCGAAGTGGGAGCGAGAGGCCTCGTTTCCACTTCGCTCTACAATGTGGTGAAAGAATTAGGATTGCGCGGTAATGAACGGAAACGGGCACTCAAAAAACTTGGTGAGGTGGCCGAAAGGGCATCCAGCTGGCTTTGGACGCAGCGCAACAACGTAGGGGACGGGCCTCGGTGACTGGTCCGGGTGTCTAGTGGAAAAGAGTTTCTCATCCCTTCGAAAGTCCATCGTGTACGAATTGTCTGCCAGTGTTCCTCTGCCACTGCTAATAAAGTCCAACATGTGTCGTGTCCGGTAAACCAAAGTAAGCTTGTCGCTCGGTCGTCCAGGCATGCGGACTGTTCTAATTACGCAGCCGTGGCGGCTTCTTATCTCACAGTACCTCCTTCGAAACCACCAAGTCGTCTTGTCTCTGGCCGAAAGTATAACACCATCCGGTAATTCTGTGCGGCGGGGAGGGAAGCAGCCTGAGCTTCATGAACTCAGGTGGGCCCACCTCCGAATACGTTTAGGAATCGTGGGCCGAAACGTGTGTCGAAAAGGGAGGATAATTTCTACTGATGACTGTAGATCCCCGCTGTACTTGCTCCCTGTGAGTTTATTCTTATTGTTACGTGGCTAGCCCACAAGACTACCAGGAAAGACTGGTGACTATCGGGAAAGTCCTTTTGACACCTATGGAAAAGACTGCCCCCCGGTATCGCCGGGGGTATAAAACTGACATCTGGAGACAGATGTCGACTGTGGACCGGGTTGATCACCCCTACACACAGTATACTACCTCCGATTGCGTTAAACCACAATGAAATATGCCCCCAGGGCCCTCCGAAAGGGGGAGAATGAAGGGCCCAATCTGATTGATACCCTCGTTGACGACCTTGCTAGCCCCCGGACTGAGACACTCGCCCCAACGTCCCGGGCTGGCTCTGTACATGTGGGAAAGCTTCACGGGGTTGCATGGTCTGAGAACGCATGCCGGAAGAATGAAATGCGAGGGTGCTCCACGCAGTAAACGCCGTCGCAAAACTACTACTCCTGTGGTAGTTTCTGAGTCGTTAGGGAACGACGGGCAGGGGGAACCCCACTCGCCCGGAGAGGCCCATGACGTCGACTGCGGAGGAGCACCTTTGATGATTTCTGAAAGAAGTGCGCTCCAGAATCAGGTTTTCCACCTGCGAGCGAGAAGGTGGTGTGGTGTAAGTTGGAGGCTACATTATGTGAGGTACTTAAACAAACTCTAAACAAGAAGTCGCTAGGCGACAAGCTTACTAAAATTGGTGATGTAATATATGAACACTGCTCCCGCGAGTTCGGGACAGTAGTAAGGCACAGCCGGGTGCCAAGCAGAATACTAGCAGGAGGCAGAGGGACATTTCTGAAGTGTCGGGCAGACAAGAATGCCCTCAGAAAAACAGTTCAAAGCCGCTACGGGCAGCGAACGGGAGGGGCTGTACGAAGTGTGGGTGCATTTTAAAGAACAAACACAGTGCCCTCTGTCGCGCCGAGCGTTTCTGTAACAACAGACGAAGAACTAAAAGGGAGCGAGAGAAATTCTTTAGGGACCCGTATCAGTTTGCCCGAGGTCTATTCGAGCAACCGAAGTCTGGGACTCTGGTTGTCAGTCAGAAAGAACTTGAGCTACATCTAAGCAAGATGTACTCTGATAAGAAGAGGAGAGAGCCTCTTGATGACAATCCAGAGATCCTTAGCGGACTCAAACAGCCTTCGGTGCCGAAGGTACCATTTAAACTGGTACCTCCCCTTTGGTCTGAGGTTGAGGACGTTGTGAAAAAAGCCAGCGGCAAGTCTGCCCCAGGTCCGAACGGTGTTCCGTACGTTCTTTACAAGCGTTGCCCGAAAATCCTAAAAATGCTTCACGTCTTGTTGAGACAAGCGTGGATCCGCAATCACATATGTCCAGAGTGGTCAAAGGCAAATGGGGTCTACATTCCCAAAGAGCAGGACTCGAAGAGTCTTTCCCAATTCAGGCCCATCTCGCTGTTGAATGTTGAGGGTAAGATATTCTTCTCAGTCATGGCTCGCCGGCTCACACAGTATCTGATGACTAACAAGTACATAGATACGAGTGTTCAGAAGGGTGGCATTCCAGGCGTTCCTGGGTGCCTTGAACACGCGACCATGATCTGGGAGGCTATCCAGAGAGCCAAGCATGAGAGAACCAATTTGCACGTTATATGGTTGGACTTAGCCAACGCCTACGGGGCAGTCCCCCATAGGCTACTGTGGCGAGCCCTTCGCATGTTTCACGTACCGACACAGATCAGTCAAATGGTCGAGCAATATTTCTCTAAGTTCGCTTTGCGCTTCTCTACCTCGACGTTTACCACGAGGTGGACTGAGTTGCAGATTGGGATAGCTATGGGGTGTACGATCTCACCTATACTGTTTGTCATGGCAATGCAGATCATGTTGGACGGGGCGGCCGGCTACGGACTGGGCCTTCAAATAGGGGATCACTGGTTGCCGCCACTGCGCGCATTTATGGATGACACGACTATTATAACGGGCAGCGAGGAGTCTGCCCGCACGATCCTGAATAGATTGGACGCGGTGGTCCAATGGAGCGGTATGCAGTTCAAACCGCAGAAGTCGAGGAGTCTGTCAATCCATAAGGGCAAAGTGTCGGCGATCAGTTTTACAGTGGCAAGGAACAAGATCCCTACGGTTCTGGAGGAACCGGTGAAGAGTCTCGGTCGCGTTTACGATTCGAAGTTATCTGACAGAGCGGAAGTCCGGCGAATACATGAGTCACTGGCTACAGGCCTGCTCGCGATCGAGCGATGCAGGCTGGTCGGAAAATTCAAGGTATGGTGTCTCCAATTCATGTTGATTCCGAAGCTTCTATGGCCACTGCTAGTCTACGAGGTGACGATGACTGCAGTTGAAGCCATGGAAAAGAAAATCAACACAGCCTTAAGAAAGTGGATTGGTGCACCGCCTTGTCTGACCGACGTGGCTCTGTATTGTAAACAGGCTAAGCTGGTACTTCCGTTCAAGTCAATAACCGAAGAGTTTAAAGTCGGCAAAGTTAGGCTCGCCATGCTTTTGCGCGAGTCCTCAGACCCAAATGTCATCGCTGTCCAGCCCGCTCTAAAGACTGGCCAGAAGTGGAGAGTCCTCGATGCGATTGAATCTGCTCAGAACGCACTAAAATTGAAGGAGGTGATGGGTTACACACAAACCGACCGTCGAGGCCTAGGGCACGGGAAAGTCAATTGGTGGTCAAAGGCCTCAGCCAAAGAGCGCCGAGACATGGTGATACAAACGGTGAGGGACAACGAAAACGAGGTTCGGGTCCAGAAAGCAGCCCCAACAGTCGCAGCAGGGCCATTGGGTCAGCCTGGAGAGCGCATTGCCTAGAATACTCACATGGGGTGAGATCTGGCGGATGACCCCGCTGCGACTGAGCTTTATCGTTCGTTCGGCGTACGATGTATTACCGTCCGGTGTCAACATGGTTAAATGGTCTGCGACCAACGATCCGACTTGCCCGTTGTGCAAATCAAAACAAACTCTTGAGCACGTCCTGTCCGCGTGCAGGAAAGCCCTAGGTCAAGGCCGATATACCTGGCGCCACAACAAGGTGCTAAAGGAGTTAGCAGCCGTTGTCGACCAGGCTAGAATGAGGGCTAACGCCAGAGCCAGTTCTAGTATCGCCCCCATTCGTTTCCTCAAGGCTGGGCAGGTTTCGATTGGTAAGGTCAACAAAAACGCATTCGCTCCATCTGTGCTAGACTCTGCGAGGGACTGGTTACTGGCGGTTGATCTGCCAGGACATGAACGGTATCCCGAGTTGATCCGTAAAACCGGCCTGCGACCGGACATCGTTCTCCATTCAGCGCAAAAACGGCAACTCATCCTGATTGAGTTGACGGTCCCGTTTGAGTCGCGTATGGAGGAGAATCACTTGTACAAGCTCGAAAAGTACAGTGATTTAGCAGCCGGTTTGAGGAGAAACGAGGCTTACACAGTGCGGGTATTTGCCGTCGAAGTGGGAGCGAGAGGCCTCGTTTCCACTTCGCTCTACAATGTGGTGAAAGAATTAGGATTGCGCGGTAATGAACGGAAACGGGCACTCAAAAAACTTGGTGAGGTGGCCGAAAGGGCATCCAGCTGGCTTTGGACGCAGCGCAACAACGTAGGGGACGGGCCTCGGTGAGCTGGTCCGGGTGTCTAGTGGAAAAGAGTTTCTCATCCCTTCGAAAGTCCATCGTGTACGAATTGTCTGCCAGTGTTCCTCTGCCAACTGCTAATAAAAGTCCAACATGTGTCGTGTCCGGTAAACCAAAGTAAGCTTGTCGCTCGGTCGTCCAGGCATGCGGACTGTTCTAATTACGCAGCCGTGGCGGCTTCTTATCTCACAGTACCTCCTTCGAAACCACCAAGTCGTCTTGTCTCTGGCCGAAAGTATAACACCATCCGGTAATTCTGTGCGGCGGGGAAGCAGCCCTGAGCTTCATGAACTCAGGTGGGCCCACCTCCGAATACGTTTAGGAATCGTGGGCCGAAACGTGTGTCGAAAGAGGATAATTTCTACTGATGACTGTAGATCCCCGCTGTACTTGCTCCCTGTGAGTTTATTCTTATTGACATACAGCTTTATTTACTACAATGAAATTCCCAGTTTGTTGATTTACACAAACAGTGACTGGTTAATGAAAGTGATACGCTTCAGCGAGACAAACAGCTCGGGGTTTAGAGTGGTATGATAATGATGATAAAAGGTTAACATAAAGGGGTTAACTCAACTTATAAGCCTCTGACAGCCGCGAGGAACTGTCAAGCTTGTCCAACTCTTCCTTGCCTGTTGTCTGCCTGTTTCAGCTTATTCTCCACTTCATCCCCACCTCGTTCTCCACCTCGTTCTCCACCTCGTTCTCCCCAGAATTACACTGACGTGTTAAACTTTAAACTTCTCGTCGCCTCTATGTCTACAGTCCGCTCAATTCGTGTTAGGTAATCTCTTATGACCTACGGTCCAGCTCAGGTGTGATGCTAAGTTCCCCGTTCGCTGGCCTCTACAGTCTGTGGTCAGGAGATAACATTCTGACACTGGCATGAGAATAGAATTCCTAGCTACAGTGTAAAGTTTTAGGTAATATTACCCAAGGTTGGGTTGCTTTGTCTGGACTAGGGACTGGAAACATTTAAATCAATACGCTTTAAAGTAACATTTGGTTTAAGGGCATAGTCTCTTGTCTCTCAATAACCAGAAGAACTTATTACAAGTACTAACTTCTGGAATCACTGAGATCGTATCGTGACACTTTGGTCAAAATCAGCATCTAAACGGATGTTTTATAATTGACCTTTGCTCCCCAGTCTGAACAGCCTAAAATGGATACCAAGAAACATCAGGGAAAGTAAAGACGAACTATAGGATATATTACCTATTTATATCCTTTTAGTCGTAAAATAGTTTAAGCACAATATAATAATTTCGGCAATGGAACGAAAATTGCCTTTCTAAATTATTAACTTTATACGACAGTATTTGTACACAATTAATATTAGTTTGTTTGTTAAAATAACAAGCGACTGAAGACGTTTTCGTGTATACATTGAATTGCCGTCAGAATATCATGGCTCTAGTTCTTCTTCTTATTCTTCTTTTCTTCTTCTTCTTCTTCTTCTTCTTCTTCTTCTTCTTCTTCTTCTTCTTCTTCTTCTTCTTCTTCTTCTCCTTCTTCTTCTTCTTCTTCTTCTTCTTCTTCTTCTTCTTCTGCTTCTTCTTCTTCTTCTTCGTCTTTTTCTTCTTCTTCTTCTTCTTCTTCTTCTTCTTCTTCTTCTTCTTCTTCTTCTTCTTCTTCTGTCTCTTCTTCTTCTTCTTATTATTATTACTCTTCTTCTTGTTCTTCTTGTTCTTCTTGTTCTTCTTGTTCTTCTTCTTCTTCTTCTTCTTCTTCTTCTTCTTCTTCTTCTGTTTCTTCTTCTTTTTCTTTTTCTTTTTCTTCTTCTTCTTCATCTTCTTTTTCTTCTTCTTCTTCTTTTGTTCGCATGAAATAGATTATCTATATCTGCAATGTTGTCTCTTGTACGAACTTCACTGTCTTTTGTAATTCACTCAGCGAGCCGTAATGTTGGACTTGCACCGATTTGTCTCTTGGCCAAAAGTTTTGCCTTTCTTTAAACTCTCTCCGTGTTCATCGACTCTAGTGCTAGTTTAGTTTGGTTTATACACCAGATCAACATCATGGGACACAGGTGGTAACTAATAAGTGCTCCCTTCTACTTCTAACGCAAGCCTGAGTCCGAAGAATCTTAGTCCTGTGCAGGAACTCCGTTGCACCAGCGAAAATCCTAAAATACTTTGGGTAGATGTTTACCTCTAAATTATGCTGGGCAGGGCTGTTAAGCTACTCTTTTCGATTTCCAACAGCCAATGGATTATTTTTTGCGTGTGCAAAAATATTCACAGGTGTTCGATCTTACTACCCAGAGCCTAGGCGGAAATTAGTAGACGTTCACGCGAAAAAATCGCAGCTTTCAACTGGCCTGAACCTGGGACCTCCAGCACTAGAGGCGGACGCCCTGCATTGAGACCACTCAGTCCACCCCGCTCCCACCCCCACACACCCCGTATCAAGTTCTTTGGAAATACATGAAGCGGACTCAGTGTGGAAGGCGCTTGATGACCGTGTTTGCCGTGTGATGAACTAGAGCTGTGTCTATGTCCTGAATAGTATATTGCATTCCCGCTTAATAAATACATTTACAGCTAATAACCAACTCACACAAAAGTAGTAGCAAGAGTTAGAAAGATACCATAGATTTTATCATTGATAATGAAGGCATTGACTGCTGTCTACTAGTCGATTTGAACGAATAAATGAACGAACGAACGAATAGGCTTTTTTTTTTTTTTCCTGCTTCTTCGTGATCACTGACTGTAAACTCAAGCAAAATGTTCTGGTTGTTTGCTCACTTTTTTTTTTTCAAAGGGCTTGAAATTGGGTACACAGACCCGTCTAACATTCTGCTTTTCTAGTCTCCCTTCTTTCAGGCAATTCGTCATAATCATGATGTCGAGGGTAACTGACCCCTAAACAGTATTATTTTCGTTTTCTGCAAACTGAAATACTTTGGCCTATTAAAGGCCACAGTGGTCTGGGGGAGAACAGTCATCTAGGTACAGTTTCTAAAAGTAGAGGTATGAGTTGACACGGGAACAAAACGTCAAGGACATCTAATGCACTCAAGTTCACGAGGGCGGAAATTTGACAAAGAACAGAGTAATTTTCCGGCGTGCAGTAAAGAGAACGACTTTCTACAGACGCCTTGCTATGTGATCATAAAAATTGTTCCTTTGTCCTATCAGAAACCACCTTGTACTTCTACTTCTAGTTCTTCTAACTCCCTCTCTATCCTCGTCAAGTTGTTCAGCAAAAGTATTTGTTCCAGCATGACTTATCTGAGCCATAATAAGACACCAGATGCATGATTTTGAATTTCCTTTTTGGGAAAGAGAAATAGACTGCTCTCTTTCCTTGGTTTACGACAATGGATTTCTACAATCAAAATGTGCCACAACCAGGGGCACAAGCTTCTCCTCATGTCATATCGTAAGATCTGATCACATTTTTGACACAGCATGATATTTTCCATTGGTTCATAGTTTCTTGCTCATCTCACTATCCTAAACGAAGTCTCTTATTCAAGGTTCTGACTGGTTTTTTGAGAGGCGTGGTAAGCCGTGGTTAGACGCTTGTCTGCAACTTCGAAGATCTTGGGTTTGATGTAGCATCGAGGCGGATATTCAAATGATTGATTTAAGCTTTAAACTCCATAAGAAGACTACAAAGAAATATATTATGGGAAGTATTTTGACTAGACCACCCATCGAGTACACGACGCTGTATCTACGTATTTCATTTCAAATAGGAAAGACACATAACACATCATGCAATAATTATGTAATTGATCTGAACTCCTAGTTTTACCCAGCTTAAGTTGGTATCATAAGACGTCCACAGTAAAGGTAGATAATTGTACCCCACAAGGACATCACACAAAGTGATAAACACCCAGCGACACCAAGTGCCACTATGCCGATGAGGATCACCCGTTGCGAGGTCCTGGAAACCTTGTAGGCCATATTTAGAGCACCCGGCCAAAGCCAGGATGGGGCTTCAAAACAGCGAAACAAATTTCATCCCACAAGGGGATGACGAGTAACACAGTGAAGCGGCCAATGCGATGTTGACCATAACACTCATCGAGTACCGATCAGGCTAAAAAAAATTATGATTCTAGCAGCATTTGTCTTCTTCTTCTTCTTCTTCTTCTTCTTCGCGTTCACCAGCTGTAAACTTCATTGGAAAGTTCTGGTTGTTCGTCCACTTCTGGACTGCAGCCCTGTTCCAGAAACTGAGTGTTGCGTGTGCATCTGTTTTACAGATATGACTCATTTGTTTACAGACGGCTGGTTCCTTGCCTCTCAGCCAGATGCATACCGACTGTTAAGGAAGCTCCCAATTAGTCGGCTCTTACGACATGCTTTTGGGTAGAAAGCCGGTCTATTCTTGTTTTCCCTATAATAGGGCCCCAGAACCCACTAGGGGAAGCATTTGTCTGATATTTCACTGATGAGGCACCAACAAAACAAAAACAAAAAAACAAAAACAGTGACTCCCAAACTATCGTGAACTAAATGTCATTTGCTTTATATCATCAGTTCTCGTTATGCCTAGTGGCACATGAGGCTTCAGAGAGGACTTTCCATGCTTTCCTGTCCTGTGCAATCTTCAGTGCAGTTTTCCATGTCAAAGATGTCGCACTCAGGTCACTTTCCATCGTTCGTCTCCATGTTGTTTTTGGGCGCCCCTCTTTTCTCTTTCCCTCTGGTGTCCATGTGGGAGCTGTTTGGCAGGTATATCAGAAGTCATTCTCATAACGTGGCCAAGCCATATCCATCTTCTCTTGGTAATCATACTGTCTAAAGTTTCTTGGTTTGTGGCTTGAAGTAGTTTAGTGTTTGAGATTGTATCTGGCCAGAAAATTTTGATAATTCTACGTAGACATGTGTGGTGGAAGGTGGACAGTTTGTGTGCATCCTTTTTTGTCATTCTCCAACATTCCACTCCAAAAAGAAGAACTGGCAAAATGATGCTCTTGTAGAGTCGGAGTTTCGTTTCTCTGCAGTAATTGTTGGATTTCCAGATTTGCCTCATCCTTCAAAAAGCAGCTCTAGCTTTGTTCAGACGTGACTGTATGTCTTCCTCTGTCCCTCCCAGTAGGGACACAATACTGCTAAGATATGTGAAATATTCTACATTTTCAAGTGATTGGTTACTTATGGTCACTGGTTGTTGGTTTGGACTGTTTGTCATGATCTTAGTTTTCTTTGTATTTATTCTCAGTCCCACCATTTTAGTCTGTTACTTTTCTCTTGTATATGTTCATGTTTATGTGATAGGAGTGCTATATCATCTGCAAAATCAAGGTCCTCAAGCAAGGTGAATGGAGTCCATCGTATGCCTCTTAATGTCCTGTCTACTGTGTTCTTTAGTATCCAATCTATCACAAGGTTGAAGAGAAGAGATGACATAACACATCCCTGTTTTACACCTGTCTTTACTGGGAAAGATGTATTGTAATTTTTTATACTGCAGGAAAAGTCTTTATAGAAGAGATCAATTATGTTGACTATTTTTTCTGGAATTCCAAAATGTCGTAAAATTTTCCACAGACCGTCTCTATGGACGCTGTCGAAAGCTTTCTCAAAGTCCACAAAATTAATTTACATACTTCTCTGCCATTCGTTGCATTGTTCTAAAATTTTACGTATGGCGAAGATGTGCTCAGTTGTTCCTCTGCCCTTTCTGAATCCTGCTTGTTCCACTCGTAGGCATTTATCTACTCCTTTTTCAAGCCGCATTATGATGATTTTACAAAATATTTGGCTTGGTACTGAGAGTAGAGTAATTCCCCTCCAATTATTGCAGTCTGTTAAGTCTCCTTTTTGGGGGATTTTGACTAGTGTTCAGTCATCAGGCAACACTTCTTTTTCCCAAATATCATTGAACAATGGTTCTAGAATGCTAGCAGTTGTGTTGGGATTTACTTTGAGAAGTTCTGCTGGCAGTTCGTCTTTGCCTGGTGCTTTGTTGTTCTTTAAAGTGTGGATAGCTTTAAGGATTTCTTGTTTGCTTGGTGGTTCAGTAATAATGTCATTGTCCTGAGAGGCTGGTTGAATATCTGGGGGGTTTTCAGGATCAGGTCTGTTCAAGAGGTCGGAGAAGTGTTTAGTCCACTGCATGTCTTGTTTTTGTTCTGTGGTGAGCAGTCTGCCTTAGTTATCTCTGATGGGTATGCTGTGATAATTGTTTCTGTTTCCGCAAATTTGCTGGGTAATTTAGTGTAGGGTTTGTAGATCATGTGCTTTAGTGAATATACACTAGCAAATATAGATGGGCATACAAGCACACGCACACAAAAACGCACGGCACAAAAACACCAATGTGCATACTATAATTAAAGATATATTAACGTATATTATCATACACTAACACGTACATGTACTAACGACTAACGACACCCCACCCATCCGCCTAGTATAACCAGGGTCATTAGCATTTTTGATGCCAGATTCCTTAAATTTGGCATATTTAAATTGAACTGGCATAAGATAATGAACAGGCATATTTTGGCATATTTGGGTTTTTCCTGGTGGCTTTTCTTATCAATATGTGCTCGCATTTTCTTCATGTTTCCTCCGTTAGAAACACGCAGATTTACTAAAAGCAATGTAAACCTACAGTTAACAACTTTTCAGTTTGCCTTTGTTGTGATGTCCTGGTATGGACTAGCGGAGATTCGTGCCATTTCTTATTACATTTGTTGTCTTCCTTAACGGATCGTGACTTCGATAAATCAAAGTCCTCTGTAATTT
This sequence comes from Candidula unifasciata, assembly GCA_905116865.2. NCBI lineage: Eukaryota > Metazoa > Mollusca > Gastropoda > Stylommatophora > Geomitridae > Candidula > Candidula unifasciata. The sequence goes on from CAJHNH020000147.1 coordinate 12,876, forward strand.
ATGTTAATCTACTAGAATAAATATGCCGGATATGAAACCAAAACATACCACTGATACCAAGTGATTCAAACTGTTTAGAAACTACTTGAGGACAGACAAACAGAGAGGATATAGACCTAATTCTATCTGTGATAGATGTTAATACTTTTACCAATGGCCACGTCATCCCAAAAAATGGAAAGCATCTTATGATATCGCAAGTTTAATAGTAACTGGAAGCAAACATACCCACGGCTAAAAAGATCTTCAGACGGATCAGAGGCAGCATTTTGTAAACTGTGTCAGTGCACTGTTGCACCAAGAATTAGTAGCACATCAAATCATAAAAAATCAGAAAAACACAGGATTAAAAACTCCGTCAAAAAGCCAGTCACAGCTTATTACAACAATGACTACTAGGCAAAAGTAATGATAAAGTTAAAGGCAGCAGAGTTGCAACTTGCTGTAGGCATGACCTGCCATTGTGCAGTACGCAAAATTGATCATCTAAGTAAAATCACGAGAGCGCATGGTCGGGGGAGTACCTTGAAGCATATAAAATTGCATATAACTAAATGTTCATGCCTAATAAAAAATATTTTATAGCCCGCACTTAAAGATGACCTTATTGATGATTTTCGGAACAATAAATATGCCATCATTATACATGCGTTTCAAAGACTTCATCCCATCAGAGAAAATGCTTAAAGATTTTACATCCAAAAAGGTTTACGCTGTCTCTTCCACTTGTTCCAGGTAAGAAAGTAGTGAAGAATTCAATCTAGAGATTTTGATGTGAAGCGAGTACAATGTTACACTTTATTTGATATTTTCTGGCATTTTTTCTTTTTTGTGTGTGGTAATGGTTTGGAATAAATAAAGTTTTTTATCTGGCAACCCTGAGTATAAAATCACTTTTTATAATATTAGTAAAGTAAAGGCCTTTTTTCACGAATTTAGATGTATTGAGCATACAGGGCTAGACCTATATTTATTTTAGATCAGTCAGCACTTGGTGGGTGATGTGGTCAGCATCACGCAGACCCCCTAGTACTGCACCTGGTACTCCTTAAGGCTGGGTCAGCCTAGGAGTCAAGGTAATTTTTTTAAATGTCCGGCTTGTTAGAACCCGAATCGCGAACTTCGGCTACGCAGGCGGGTATCTAGCCGCCGTAGCCACAGCGACTCCCACTTTCGTAATATTAAGGTTAAGGTTAGTTGCGTATCCTTTACAGGACGTTGCAGAACCAACCCCAGCAGCTCCTGACTGTTGTATGGTTTCTGTTGGCAAATTTACGTCCAGTAGTTTGCTATTGCTTTCTGGACGGTCGGCTCCCTGATACCACTGTCGAAACCAACGCAAGGCGCATGGCCCGCAGCTGGGATCGAACCCGGCACCCCGGCATTACGAAGCGTTTGCATCGACTTAGCAACAGAGCTGACATTAGTAATTTTACCGTTGTCAAATTGAGAGGATTTAGCATCAGACGCTCACAACAGGGACAATAATCACGAAAAGTAATACCCTAAAATATTCATTACAACAAGGAAACATGCACTGTACGACGTGCTTAAACAATCCTGTCCGTTTTTATTAGGGTGTTAGACCTAAACTAATGAATAACACAACATTCAGTGATAATCAAGTCACAGGCGGTATTAGGTTAGAGTGCTCAGACCTAAAGTAAAGATATAATACAACATGCAGTGATAATCACTAGTCACAGGCGGTATTAGGTTAGGGTGCTCAGACCTAAAGTAAAGATAAAACGCAACATGCAGTGATAGTCACTAGTCACACGCGGTATTAGGTTGGCATGCTCAACCTAAAGTAAAGATATAACACAACATGCAGTGATAATCACTAGTCACAAGCGGTATTAGGTTAGGGTGCTCAGACCTAAAGTAAAGATATAACACAACATGCAGTGATAATCACCAGTCACCAGGTTGAACTTCACTCAACGATCGAAGGTCACTTGTCCACCCAGATTGCTTCGTGCGCCCTAATAATACAATACAGTATTTACCAGTTGATCGGGATTTATTTTACCTGCCCAATCCTGGGAATCTGATGGTAAAATTTGAGAAAGCAGTCCTGGAGATCGGTAAGTAGATAAGTTGTTCCCCCAGGGCATCACACAAGCGATAAACACACGGTGACACAAAGTGCCCCATGCGGGTGAGGATCATCCTTGGAGAGGTCCTGGAAATCCCGTTCAGCCGTTAGGTCATATTTAAGACCTGGCTATATTTAGGGCCTCAACAAAAACAAGTGTGGGGCTTTGAAATACGAAAGAATTGCATCGCACATGGGGGTGATATCATGAACGTCCTGGTTAGGGAAACAAATTGTTAACAAGATCGATCGAACCGTCCCTTAGTCTGCTTCATAACTTCCGAGTGTCTTCAATCCTAGCGTACTTCTTTGATTCTTCTGCCAACTTTGAAAAATCAATTATATAACACACACACACGCGCAAACACACACACAAACACACACACACACACACACACACACACACACACACACAGTCATGGACGCGTTGTGGTGTAGCAGAAGGTAATGGCTTCAGATCCTGGCTGTACCGTACTTTTTTTTCAAAAATTACTTTGGCTTCCAGGTCGACCCAGCCTTGAGTGGGTACTAGGTAAAGTCGTCGGAAGTAAAGGAGGTCGGTGTGATGCTGACCACATCAGCCACCTAGTGCCGATTGGTCTATATTATATAGGTCTAATTCTCTAAGCAATATGCGCCTGACAGCATGGTAAAGCGTCATTTACTTTACTTTTTACTTATATATATATATATATATATATATATATATATATATATATATATATATATATATATATTGATTGAGTAAGTAAAAGTACACAAACAGACATTTTATATATATATATATATATAACAGACATGTAATATATATATATAACAGACATGTAATATATATATATATAACAGACATGTAATATATATATATATATATATATATATATATATATATATATATATATATATATATATATATATATATATATATATTACATGTCTGTTTGTGTACTTTTACTTAGTCAATTCTTACTGCTAGTTACACACAGTTACTGAAATATACATTATTCGTTGACAAAGCCAATGTCTGAGACATAAGACATAGGTACATCCAACTGGCTTCTTTCTTGTTCTCATTTAAACAAGTTAAACAGTTGTGTAATATAGTCTGTTACTAATCTTACAAAACTACCAGCTACAAACAGCCCCGAAACCAAATTTCTTCTGTTGGTAATCGCAGTTGTAAGGAAGTATCTCTTTTTGTACCTTTCATCACAGCAAACAGTTATTAGTTTGCTCGAAAGAGTACACTGTTTGACTCTTTTTTAATGCAGGGCAGGCTGCTGTTATACCAACCTGTGTTTTTGTATGCATGTGAGACATGTACAATAAGCAGCAGTAGTAGTAGGCAACAATTAGTTCCTCGGCCCCCTTGAGTTGTGCAGCAAGTGTTGGGAACAGCGTTTGCTATGACTGTAAAGTCCAATGCGAGAGTGAAGTCCCTGCCACATAGCCCATACAGAAACGTTAAAACTGCCTGGTTTTCTTTCCAACGTCTTCTCTCTATAACCGGCTGCGTCTGCCTCTAAAGAAGTATGTCTACAGCTTATCTCTCCCAAGTGTCTGTGCCAATGTTGATATCTTTCAGGTAACGTTTGCATGTGTCCTTTATGCGTAGCTTTGGCCTTCCTTCGGGTCTTATCCCTATCATCAGTTCAACATACAGGACTTCTTTTAAAATGCGACCGTCCTCCAGGCGAGAGACGTGTCCTAACCAAAGCAGGTGTCTTTGCTTCAGATGAAAGTACATTGTTAGCATTGTGAGTACACATTTAATGAGGACAGTCTCGCCATGATATACTAAGAGTGCATCTCATACAGCGCTTGTGTAAGGTATTCAGTCAATTTTTGGAGAATTCTAAGCCCAGGTTAACTGCTAGACAGGATGTGGTTTTTAAGGCGATTGCGATGAATAGCAAGAAGTGATAGAAAAAGTAAGCGAACCTAGGAAAAAAAAACCCATAAACTGATAATAAGACGCGAAGAGGTGGAGTATTATGGATATATTATGAGAAATGGACCGGTCCATGGTTAAAACAGGTAAAAGATTATGGGAAAATGGAAAATCAAAGTGATAAATGCATGGATTACTTAGCCATATCAGCGAGGAGAGACAAGATCATTGTCCTTATTCTAATGATCGTGTGTGGTGGCGAAATATAATATGTTTCAAATAAGGGGTTTAAAATGCCAAGACCTTTACTTCGATTCTAATGATCGTTCCAGATGGTAAAACAATGTGTTTTTAATAATGGGTTTAATAAGGCGACAAGAAAACTACCCTGATTCCTGATTGTTGCAATTGTTTGAGATGGTGAAACTCAACCACTTGTGTTTATCGACAGGGCATATCCTGAGAATAGTGTTGCGCGGACAAGTGCTAGTCAACCTGTTATTATAGTTCTTTCTATGCTATAGTGTTAGTTCCACTTTCTTTTCACTATACATTTTTTAGACCAAGAACATTATGGTAACAGTTTGCTAATAATCGAAGTGTCCTTAAAATTTACTTTCTTTCTTTATAGTCTCAGATGGCATAGTTTAAAACAATTAGTGACATATTCTTGCATTTTAATTGTAAATGCACGCTAATTAAAACATTTAAATATTCTTTCTGCCTTCAAAATAGTTCATGCGTTCTGACTTCAGTTGAATATCCTGTCAATATTCGTAAACGCACACACATGCTAGTAACAAACAGTTTGACACTCTTTACTTTCGAAACATTACTTCACTAAACACTCACAGTCTTCGTAAGGATGAAAGATTACACACCTGACTGTCACGAAACGATCTGAGTGGTTCCAGAAGTTAAGTACTTGTAATAGGTTTTTCTGGTTATTGAGAGAAAGAATTATGTTTACTATGCCCTTTACCCTAATATTACTTAAAACCAAATTGATTTAAATGTTTCCAGTCCTTAGTCCAGACAAAGCGACTGAGTCTTGGGTAATGTTACGCAATTTTACACCGGGGCTATCTCCTAACCAGTCTGTAAGGGCCGGCAAAAGGGGAGCTTATTATCACACCTGAGATTGGCTTCCCTGAGCTGAACCTTAGTGTCATAAAGGTTACCTAACACGACTGAGTGGGGCTCTTTTGAACAGACTAGATCAGGGGAATTAGGTGGACTGGTAGACATTGTGGCGACCAGGGTCTTGAGATTCACACGTGTAAGTGAAATTCTCAGGAGAACAGGTGTCTGCCGATTAAGTTGTCCAAACATCGGTCAAGGCCGTTCACCTTGAGTGACAGGCCACTTGATAGCTAGATTGATCTGCTAGGTACTTCAGAGGCGTGGCTTAGGTCATCTCCTGGAGGGTTGGGTAGAACCGAGTAAAGGGAGGAGTTTAATTTGGATTGATACTTATACTGCGAGCATTGAAGATTTACCTCATAGTGCCGCCAGCAGGCCACAGACTCAGACCTACCGTAGAAAAGTATTTTTTCACTGGTTAAGTAGTGTTTGGCAATTGCTGGAAAGTTCCCAGGTATGAGTAAATATTATTTTCAATCTTTTATACATAGGTTAGGGAATTAGCTAAAGCCTATTCTACCTTTCCTAATTTGTCTGCACATTCTGCTTGAAATAGTTCTTTCAGTATCTCCGTTAGGGAACTGCTAAACCATTCCTTTTTCTTGAATGTGTGTGTCACATGTTTTTCAGTGTACGTTTTCAAGTTTATAAAAAAAGACTTGTATACTGAATTATAATGAAATTATAATGTTTCAACCATCAACCAAAACATGAGTTTGGACTGGGGGAAATGATGCCCAAATATGTGCAGGGATGCTGTTATGTTTTGTGTGCCCACCATGTGCTCACTAAATGTGTTCGCCTACACAGGGGATTTATAACCCCAGGGGAAGAATGATGGGTGTATAGAATTCACTGTCACTGAAAGATAATATTCAGGACAGCATGCACACATAAAATGTTTTGCGTGTTCAGCACATAACCTGCGCCACATGTTTATGTCAAATCAATGTCAGCCAGTTGGAAGTCTGAGTGATGACGGACAACAGACTTAGAAAGTCAACTATCATGACAGAGCATGAGAGGGAAGGCAGGATATGTGAGACAAAAGACCTTCAGACTAGACTGGAGAGAATGTGGAATATGAGGAGGAGTGATAGGATATATTTTGTTATTATGTGTTATTAATTGATACATGTATTCTTAGTGTAAGTCAAGATACTACACGTATGTGTTTGTTTCCATGATTACAGCGCCCATGTGACGATCAGTCCATGAAGGAGACTACATTGTGTTAGACTCGGCCAGCTGGGAACGAGGTGGAGAACGAGGTGGAGAACGAGGTGGAGAATGAAGTGGAGACTAAGCTGAAACAGGCAGAAAACAAGCAGGGAAGAAGCTGGAAGAGGAGGAAGAGCTTGACAGTGCTCACGGCTGTCAGAGGTTCTATGATAACTAAGTCATGTCATAAATTGTTCATACGTTATCACCTTCATCACACCGATCTAATCCCAGGTGCTGTTTTCTCGCTGAAGCATCTCATCACTATCATAACATTAACCAGTCACTGTTTGTGTAAACACAACAAACTGGGAAATATTATTCAAATCATTGTTAGTAAATAAAGCTGTTTGTCAAGTTTTATACTACATCGTTTGTTAAATTCCAAGTGTATTCAGTCTTACCTGTTTAACTAAACTGATAGATATAATTACATTTGGTGGAGCTCAAATAATATGATAATAATTCTTTAATCATTAAACAATACTACCGGGAGAAGGTAAGACGGAGGAATCATTTGCCCTGTCTAATAATTCATTCAGTATAATGCTATAGACATCTGAAATTCCTTTCCTTCTCTTGTGGGTACCAAGTGCAGCTTGTGTTAAAGTAATTAACGAGCCAATATGGCTGTTTTCTTGGATATCCAGGACTTTGTCTGAGAGCAACATAGCTCAGATTTTAGTTCGGTTAATCTGGTGGAGGGAATGTGTTGAGAGGAAAATCACTACTCAACTTATAAAACATAAACGCACTGCGTCACGTCACACTGACATACAATATTTTTTTTATCAGCAGTTTTTTTGTAGGCTTGTTAATTTAAGTCGTATAATTTATACACAAGTCCTCTGAAAGTACTAAAGAGTTTTGGGAAATGCCATTCTGGTCTCAAGAGTCAGTAAAGGGAAAACACGAACTGCACCTCTACGCGGTAGAGGATGGTAAACACACTGCGGTGTGGCCAACCCAGCTTTGGGGACCGAGAATCCGCCAGGATAAGTGGACACCACTGGGGTGCCCTCTGCTGTTAGCAGGAGCATCACTGAGCAAGGCACTCACTTGCCATAGCAATCGAAAGGTTGCTGAAGGCTGAGGACATTGTCTAAAGCTACGTTGATGAGGAAAGCAACAGGAAACTACCACATTACTATCCCAAGAAACTCATCATGGAAGTCAAAAATTAAACTCAAAAATGAGATGGTGAGGGCCCCTATGCCAGGCAGATCACAAACGCGAACTAGCTGAGCAAGCAATGGTAGTTGTGATGACGGCTTTAAGCCCGACGGTACTACAACATAAAACTCTGTCACAGCTCTAAAGAAAACTCTAAAGTTAGGAGCATGAAATGTTAGAAGCATGTAACAAAAAAAACTTAGCATAGTTGGCAGAGAACTAAAAAGGAATAAAATATATAGCAGAAGGCATGGTACCAGGAAGGAGGGGCAGGGGTCCACCGACACGAAGATGGGCACAGGATATAAGTGACTCCTTGTGTATCAAAGTACATGAGGCGGGAGAACTGGCGAGAGACCTACTTTCTTTCAGGCAGACTGTGATGAGAGCTACGTTCTGCAAAAGACCTGCTACATGATGATGATAATTTATTCACATAATGTATAAGTCGGTATATTTTAAACTCGTGTGTTCACTCTCTCGTACTTGTCTGCAGAGTGATCAGGCTCATAAACCCGGTTTTCGGTGCCATTTTTAGATATAACATCTACATCTGTGACGTAGTCTGCATTGGATCGTTTCTTGTCCAGAAAAGAACCAGGGCAAAACGGGACATACCTGTGAATAGCGTAGCCGTATGTTAGTATGCTTGAGTGAATACAGTTTTTAAAAATTAATTTTTTAAAAATATTATTTACCAATTCGAGCCCTTGAGGTTTATAGCTGTAGATATCACACGCCTACAGTAATCTCTCTAATCGACACTCTCTTTCCAGCTGGTAATTCAGTGTGTGAGTGTGTGTGTGTGTATGTGTGTGTGTATGTGTGTGTGAGAGTGAGAGAAAGAGAGAGAGAGTGCGTGAGTAGGTATGTGTTGATATTATCTAAAGTAGGATCCAGGTCATGGGGTGCTGTTTTTTATTTTAACAAATCATGCATTGTTCTGTTTAATGTTTCCATGTGATAAATTGTTTAAATCAACACTGATCATTGGTATCAGGGGAACTAGAAGCTAGACTGAAATAGTTTGGGCATATTGAAAGAAGGTCAGATGACAGAGAAGTAAAAACTGTATACACAAGGGAGAAACTATAGTAGTCCGCAAGGGAGACCAAGAAGACGATGGAGAGATAATATCCAGACAGACCAGCAAAAATTTGGTATTACCATCTGGAAAGAGAAGGCCAACCAAAGAGATGAATGGAGGCAGGTGATATCTGCAGCTATGAACATCAAGGGCTCGGAATGCTGAAGAAGAAGAAGATGTGATGAATTGCATATGTTTGTACATGTGTCAATACAAGTGTTGCCATTCTTCTGTTACTTGCGACCTAACGATGTGTACTTCAGCTTCTCACGTTTCAGTTTCTACTAATTTAATTCCCTAAGATTCAAAAACTGTTGTTCTGAAGTGCGAAAAGTTAGACAGTATTGATGAAACACATATATGGTGCATACAGTTTTAAAACGCATCTTAGCATTACTAACATTAAATTTGCAAATTTAAACTAAATGCTTAATACCGAGAAAGTCGGTGCTACAGAGCCTGTGCACTGTGCTGATCTTCTTCGGACTCGGACTTGAGTTAGAAGAAGAACGGAGCACTTATGGGTTATTACCCGTTTGCCATGATGTTGGTCTGTTGTTCAAACCTCAAACCAAGGAATAATACTGTTTGAATATTTAATTTTTTTTTTTTTTTTTTAATACTAATGATGCAAACAGGGGAAAATGGAGTGAAAAGCAACAACGAAATCCATCAGCTGTTTAAATCGCTACTGCTCACTCACATCATGAGGGCTAATAGAAAGTAATAGCTACAGAGAAAACAATATATGACAGAGAGGCAACACTTGTGTACACAAAAGACTGAATAGGGGTAGATTACATAGCATAAACTTATGATTGACATTTATAAGTGCACATTCTCTTTCATGCAGGTTCACGTCTGTTTCTTCACTAATGTCTGAATAAAATCATACCTGAAACAAGAAATCCGGTCTAGATACTTTTGTATAAACGGGATATCATATGTTTTGCCAACGTTTTCAGCTTGTGCAGCGGTGACTTTCTTCCATTCGTGAAGTCCACGTTCTTCTATAGTACCTGATAGGGAAAAACAATCAAGTGATCGACACATACTCAACTCCTTATTAAAAACACATGTTTTATCATCTGAAAAGCTAATTAGAATCAAGCAGTGTTCTTGTCTCTTTAAACTCTCTATTTAAAACAAATTTTATTTCGCATCTCACATGATCATTATAAGCTAGCAGTGTTCTAGTCTCTCCTCATCCATATAATCAAGCCATCCATGAATTTATTACTTTGCTCTCCGCTTTCCCTTTTCCTCAAAACCTTTACCAAGCAGTACTATGTGATGGTTAGCATCCTAACAAGACAATGCAGGGATTTGGCGCCAACATCCGTTGATGCAGAAAGGAAATCACTGGAAGACATGGTTATATATACAGATCGTTCTGTGATTCGTCACGGCAAGAACTAAAGAAAATGTCACCAAAGAAGACAGTGGAGCCTTTGCTTCTACCACCAGCAGCATTAAAAAGAAGGTTATGGCTATGACAAAGACCCTAGAAAATTCAGGAATTCACAAATGCATACTTTGTCAACGACTGAATGAGCACGCTACTGAAGATCTTATTACCTGGCACTGTATTATCCAGTATAAAAGCCAAGACTCCTCCAACAAACATGCTGGTACCTGTAAGAACTTGTATGACTTGATTTGCAATATGATTTCCTGTCACAGAAAATATTTATATTCAATGAAACATCACTACACTGGTTCCATCGGCACCTTTCCGACTTTCCAGACGACAGTGTTTTATTGTGCTATGAGGGGGCATAGGACTCCCACCCCATGGCGATGGCGAGTGTGACTACCAAGACCCGTCTGCATTAGGAACAGTCTTTCACGGGTATAGCATGGGATTTGATGACCATTTTTGTTTACATTTGCATTTAGTTTGTTTCTTTTCAGACCCTCAGGTCTCATCCTTTTTGCAGTCCTTTCTTCGCTCATCCTCATTCCCTTCCTGATGTGTCCCTTCCACACAACACAGCCCATGGCATTTTGTTCCAAAGATTCCCCCTGAATACCTGGGTCATTCTTTTCCCGCTGGCACGTATTTTTATATCGTAGTAGAGGTCGGCTTTACGCGTACACACACAGACACACGCATTTAAAAGACACAATTATATATGGTAATGACGCACACAGGGACGGCTCTGAATTGTATGAAGGTAAAAACTAAGTTAAAAATAAATATTGATCGTTTATACTCGTTAAGCAAAGAAACATTGCCATTTATTAGTTAAAAAAAACTGGTAACATCATTTAGTAGGGATTATAATAATACCACAACGTCAAACAATTTTTCTTACCTGTTTGTATACTTTCTGGGTGGTTGGTCATCCACGTGGGCACACTTAACCCAAAAAACATGGACACGCCAAAAACAAACAGATTTCTTGATGAGTTGAGATCTACAAATTGCAGGTTTGAAATCCCAACGGCTCCAACCATACCTGCAAGTTTAAAGTGCGTTTTCTAATAGTTGCGATATTGCCCGGAGTATTTTATTTTCCCCTTGCAATATTAACTAAAGACATTAATTGTTGTGAATGTGCAATAGTAATTAGGATTAAAATCTAGGAGTAACCAAAATGTTTGCTATCTACACATGTCGATATTAACATTGGGGAATTATATTATTACGTTAATCGGTATCAATGTGTTCTTTGAAGTAAATCACTGTGAATGTCATTTTCCTCGTCTGGGTTCCGGGGCCCTATTATAGGTTAAACAAGAATAGACTTTCTGCCTACCCAAAAGCATGCCATGAGCCGACTAATTGGGAGCTTCTTTCAAAGTCGGAGTGTAACTGCCTGAGAGGCAAGGATCCAGCAGTCTGCATATAAATGAGTCATGTCTGTAAAACGGATGCTCACTCAACACTAAGGCTCTGGAACAGGACTGCAGTCTAAAGGGGATGAACAACCAGAACTTTCCACCAGAGTGTACAGGTTGTGAACGCGAAGAAGAAGAAGATAAAGAAGTGATGTACTCTTGAAAAGAAACCTTCGAGAAAGGGCAAGAAGGAGACTAAGAAGAAGAAGAAGAGATGAAGAAGCAAGGAGAAGAAGAGGCAGTAACAGAGTAGAGAGAGAAGAGAACGCTTATGAAGAAGAAGGAGAACAGAAGAAGAGGCGACAGAGACTAACAAAGAGGAGTATGAAGAGACAATAAGGAAAGAAGAAGAAGAAGTAGAAGAAGCAAGAAGAAGAAGAAGAGAAAGAAGAAGAAGAAGAAGAAGAAGAGAAGAAGACGGAAGAACAAGATAGAAGAAGAAGAGAAGAAGACGAAGAGAAGAAGAAGAAGGAGAAGTGAGAAGAGACAGAAGAAGTGAGAAGAAGAGAGAAGAAGAGATAATAAGAAGAAAGAAGAAGAAGAAGAAAGAAAGAAGAAAGAAGAATAAGAAGAAGAGAGAAGAAGAAGATAAGAAGAGAAGAAGAAGAGAGAAGAAAAGAAGAAGAAAAGAAGAAGAAGAAGAGAAGAAGAAGAGAGAAGAAGAAAGAAGA
>CAJHNH020000147.1:30000-37500 GCA_905116865.2 Candidula unifasciata
AAAAGAAGAAAAAGAAGAAGAAGAAGAAGAAGAAAGAAATAAGAAGAAGAAGAAGAAGAAAAGAGAAGAAGAAAGAAAAATAAGAAGAAGAAGAAGAAGAAAAGAAAGAAGAAAAAAAAGAGAAGAAGAAGAAGAAGAAAAAAAGAAGAAGAAAAAGAAGAAGAAGAAAGAAGAGAAAAAGAAGAAGAAAAAGAAGAAGAAGAAGAAAAAGAAGAAGAGAAGAAAAGAAGAAGAAGAAAAAGAAAAAAGAAGAAGAAGAAAAGAGAAGAAGAAGAAAAGAAAAAGAAGAAGAAGAAAGAAAGAAGAAAAAGAAGAAGAAAGAAGAAAAGAAGAAGAAGAAGAAGAGAAGAAGAAAAAAGAAGAAAAGAAAGAGAAGAAGAAGAAAAAAGAAGAAGAAGAAGAAGAAGAAGAAGAAGAGAAGAAGAAGAAGAGAATAAGAATAAGAGAAAAGAAAGAAGAGAATAAGAAAAAGAAAGAAAGAAGAAGAAGAAGAAAAAGAAGAAAAGAAAAAAGAAGAAGAAAAGAAGAAGAAAGAGAAGAAAGAAGAAAGAAGAAGAAGAGAGAGTAAGAGAAGAATAAAAAAAGAAGAAAAGAAGAAGAAAAGAAAGAAAGAGAAGAAGAAAGAAGAAGAAGAAAGAAAAGAAAAGAAGAGAAGAAAAGAGAAGAAAAGAAGAAAGAAACTAAGAAGAAGAATAAGAAAGAAGAAGAAGAAGAAGAATAAGAAGAAGAAGAAAAAGAAGAAAAAGAAGAAGAAAAGAAGAAGAAGAAGAAGAGAAGAAGAATAGAGAAAAGAAGAGAAGAAGAGAAGAGATAAAATAAAGAAGAAAGAGAAGAATAAGAAGATGAAAGAAGAAGAAAAAGAAGAAAAGAAGAAGAAGAAGAAGAATAAAGAAGAAGAAGAAGAGAAGAAGAAAAAAGAAGAGAGAAGGAAAGAAGAAAAGAAGAGAGAGAAGAAGAAGAAGAAGAAGAGAATAAAGAAGAAGATAAGAAGAAGAAAAAAAGAGGAAGAAGAAGAAGAAGAAAAAGAGAAGAGAGAAAGATAAGGAGAAGAAAGAAGAAGAAGAAGAGAAAAGAAAGATGGGAAGAGAGAAAAGAAGAAAAAGAAGGAGAGAAGAAGAGAAGAGAGAGAAAAAGAAGAAGAAGAAGAAGAAGAAAGAGAAGAAGAAGAAAAATAAGAAGAAGAAGAGAGAAGAAGGAAAGAAGAAGAAGAAGAAAGAAGAAGAAGAAGAAAAGAGAGAGAGAAGAGAGAAGAAGAAAGAAGAAGAAGAAGAGAAATAGAGAAGAAGAAGAAGAAGAAGAAGAGCAGAATCCCCATCTGGAATGAGATTTCTTCAGGTTTGATAAATTCCTTAACTTCTCCTATAACCTAATTCCTCAAGATAATTTATATTTCTGTCTAAGTATTTTAATCTTACTGGCATTTATCCTGAGTCAAATCTCATGGGTTACTGACAACAGTCTTTTAAGCATTTCTGAACATCCACACAACTGCTTGAGATTAGACTAATGTCATCTGTACAGTCCAAATCCTCTAGTCTAAATCCTTTAGTCTAAATCATTTACAGCCGGAGAAAGTGACCATCTGATAAGATAACTGTTTCTAGCTTCTTTAATCAGCCAGTCAATGACCAGGTTGAACTAAAACAGTGATAGCATGCATCCCACTTAACTCCTTTTTGACAAAGATACCTTATGTTGTATGAGCAATGCAATGTTAATTGTTTTTATCACGTTTACTATGTTTGATGGTATGTCATAGTGACATAAAATCGCCTATAGTGATTCCAAATACAGGCTTTCTATCCAAACCCCTTTCAAAAATTACGAATATTATATAAAGTGCACTATTACGTTTATTACTTTGCTCATTTATTTGACCCAGCATGCAAATATGATTTCAAATATCTAAATGCTGCCTGCTGTTGCGAAACAGTAATACCAAGTGCTTGAATCATTTTCTTAAAAATAATCTGGCTGAAGATTTCATTCGTTACCGATAGAAGTTATGATGCGTCTCCATTTATACTTTCCTATATCCCCTCTCTCTGGTAGTTAGGTGATGGTTATCCTTCCCCTCCCCCCCCCCCCTCCCTTTTCCGCAAAAAAAAAAAAAATTATGTGGAGTTTCATCACTGCTTCAGATTCTTGAAGTATACTGGTTATACTTGTGTGTGTACGTGTATGTGTACTTGCGTGTGCAGGTTTGTGTGCACGTATGTGTGTACCTGTACACTTGTGTCTATGTACACCTATGTCTGTGTACGTGTGTGTGTACGTGCGCGCATGTGCGTGCGCATGTGTGTGCGTGCGTGTGTATGCGTTTGTATGTTAACGCTGTGACAAAAATAATTACCTAAATGAGATTTACTACCTACCTCGTACTGTATTTGTAATGGGAAAAACTAACATGAGGATATTTCAGAAACGCAGTTCGCCTCTTTTATTCAGGCACAGGTGCTGTATTATTCATCGCAAATACGAACAACTATAGTAAGTGAGTACATTTTACCCCACCAGGACATCACACAGAGCGATAAACAACCGGTGAAATAAAGTGCCACCATGCGGATGAGGATCACCCTTGGAGAGGTATCGAAAACCGCGTATAACCGTTAGGCTATATTGCGGAGTCTGGCAACAGCCTGAGTGGTGCTTCAAAACAACGAAAAAAAATGCATCCCACAAATGGATGATAGGTGAACAAAACGAACAATTATCCGTATGTGAAATAATATAAGATGCTAAGGGTTCTAATTAGTTTCGTTTGAAAAAAATATGCATAAAAGAGCTAGAAAATACAACTTTGGCAATTTAAAAAGCTTTGAACAAATAATATTACAAGCAACACGAAGTTAATTTTTGTGCCAAAAAGCGAAAAATAAAAGATTAAGACAATTGTATTCTGTATGTGAACTAGAAAAACCATAATGGTTGATAAAAATGGACGTTCGTTCACAAATACCGGAAATCATTTCAGGGGAAATAACCATAGAAATATTAGCTTTTACTAAACTTTATATGTTTGTGCCCTAGCGTGTGTTATGTGTGTGCGTGTGTTTGTGTGTGTGTGTGCGCGCGCGTGTGTGCTTGCGCTCAGCGCGTGTTCATGTGTTCGTGTGCGCGCGCGTTTATGTGTGTGCGTGTATGTACTTATTAAAAATTTTGTTAAGAGATGGCTTTTTTTCTTCCGATAAAATTTAAGCACATAAAATTGACTATATGTCATAATAAGAATATTCGTAGTTTGTGTGATGCAATTTTTCGTTAATCTGAAGCCCCACCGTGGCTCTTGCCGGGGCCTCAATATAACTGACGGTTGAACGCGGTTTCCGGGACCTCTCTACGGGTGATCCTTATTCGCATGGTGGCACTTTGTATTCCCGGCTGTTTGTGATGTCCTAGTGGGGTAAATTTTACTTATTTACTTGATTTCAATTTGCTGTTTACAACTGCATACCAGGGAAAACAAATACTAGGGCAAACAAATACAGAGGAAAACAAATACCGGAGCAAACAAATACCGGGGTGAAAAATGTAAGAGCAAACAAATACCAAGGCAAACAAATATTAGGGCAAACAAATACCATAACTAACAAATACAGGGGCAAACAAATACCCGAGCAAACTAATACCAGGGCAAAACAAATACCAGAGCTAACAAATACATGGGCAAACAAATACCCGAGCAAACAAACACCAGGGCAAAACAAATACCATGGCAAACAAATACCAGCAAATTGCTGGCTAAGTAAAGAGGACCATCTTGATATGAACTACACGACGCACTGCGCTCCATACGTCTAAACACTGGCTCTAGCAGATATTAACCATCAAGGCTGAAGAGAGATACAAGAAAGAGTACAAATGGTAAACGCTGTCACCTACCAGTTAACCCCACTGATCAGACACCCATGCTTCCTTTCAGGTAAAACAGCAAATAATTAATAACATCTTCATCTCTACTTATGCTATCAGTGTTAGACATGAACTAGAACAGAAAATAACAAGATGTCAAATGCCCCGTCTACGTAAGGTCACTAACAACAGAGGAAGGCACACTTTACGAATACCAGCATTAGAGATATAGATAGATAGATAGATAGATAGATAGATAGATAGATAGATAGATAGATAGATAGATAGATAGATAGATAGATAGATAGATAGATAGATAGATAGATAGATAGATAGATAGATAGATAGATAGATAGATAGATAGATAGATAGATAGATAGATAGATAGATAGATAGATAGATAGATAGATAGATAGATAGATAGATAGATAGATAGATAGATAGATAGATAGATAGATAGATAGATAGATAGATAGATAGATAGATAGATAGATAGATAGATAGATAGATAGATAGATAGATAGATAGATAGATAGATAGATAGATAGATAGATAGATAGATAGATAGATAGATAGATAGATAGATAGATAGATAGATAGATAGATAGATAGATAGATAGATAGATAGATAGATAGATAGATAGAAAGATAGAAAGATAGAAAGATAGAAAGATAGATAGATAGATAGATAGACAGACAGACAGACAGACAGACAGACAGACAGACAGACAGACAGACAGACAGACAGACAGACAGACAGACAGACAGACAGACAGACAGACAGACAGACAGACAGACAGACAGACAGACAGACGACAGACAGACAGACAGACAGACAGACAGACAGACAGACAGACAGACAGACAGACAGACAGACAGACAGACAGACAGACAGACAGACAGACAGACAGACAGACAGACAGACAGACAGACAGACAGACAGACAGACAGACAGACAGACAGACAGACAGACAGACAGACAGACAGACAGACAGACAGACAGACAGACAGACAGACAGACAGACAGACAGACAGACAGACAGACAGACAGACAGACAGACAGACAGACAGACAGACAGACAGACAGACAGACAGACAGACAGACAGACAGACAGACAGACAGACAGACAGACAGACAGACAGACAGACAGACAGACAGACAGACAGACAGGACAGACAGACAGACAGACAGACAGACAGACAGACAGACAGACAGACAGACAGACAGACAGACAGACAGACAGACAGACAGACAGACAGACAGACAGACAGACAGACAGACAGACAGACAGACAGACAGACAGACAGACAGACAGACAGACAGACAGACAGACAGAGAGATAGAGATAGATAGATAGATAGATAGATAGATAGATAGATAGATAGATAGATAGATAGATAGATAGATAGATAGATAGATAGATAGATAGATAGATAGATAGATAGATAGATAGATAGATAGATAGATAGATAGATAGATAGATAGATAGATAGATAGATAGATAGATAGATAGATAGATAGATAGATAGATAGATAGATAGATAGATAGATAGATAGATAGATAGATAGATAGATAGATAGATAGATAGATAGATAGATAGATAGATAGATAGATAGATAGATAGATAGATAGATAGATAGATAGATAGATAGATAGATAGATAGATAGATAGATAGATAGATAGATAGATAGATAGATATAGATATAGATAGATATAGATAGATATAGATAGATATAGATAGAGAGACAGAGAGAGAGAGAGAGAGAGAGCGAGCGAGAGAGAGAGGGAGATAGTTGGAATAAGACCATGTCTGAATTATACTGACCAACTGGCTATGTCATGTAACAAGAATGGACCCAGATAAAACTGCACATGCCATTTTTTTTTTTTTTTTTTTTTTTTTTTTTTTTAATTTAATTTTTTTTTTCAAACAGCAGAGCATCTGGTAGGAAGGCGATGGGAAGACCAAGGACGAGATGGATAAATGGTGTAACTGAAATCTGCAAAAAGATAAACAAATCCATCACCTGAGCCACCTAAGAATCGTAAAACAGTACAGAAAACTATGAGACCTGGCTCAAGCTAGTATTGGTGAGGCGAGAACAGAAGAAGACAAAGGCTGAAGAGGCCATCCTCCGAAGAACGGGCACAAAAGATGGCGGCCGCAAAAAACATCCCAACAGAGCATCAGTCACGTGTCAATTGCGTACTTCCGGCGATTTAATTTGCGGTTTTCCGGCGACTACCGCCACATTGTTCCAAGGCCACCTGGCTCAATGTCTACCAATGAGAAGTGAGCTACTGTGTATATGTGCGGTCTGTGGGGAGACTAACGTTAGTTTTACCCAAAAAAGGTTATATAAGTTCCTGATACATGGTATTCTACATTGATAGGTAACCCTCACCTAAATCAGCTCACAAAATCTGTAATCGTAACCACTTACCAAAGCAGTAATCGCCACCTAAAGAGGCGGATTTTACATAAGAGCTAAGACTCAAACTCACCGAACATGACAAAGAAAAGGCCTCCAATTACGGGTTCCGGTATTGTGACAAACAAAGCTCCAAACTTGCCAAGACATCCAAGAATTATCATAATAATTCCAGCTATTTGTATCACAACCCGACTTCCAACCTGTTTAAATAGTACATCGATGTAAGAAAGAATTTAATTAAATAATACCCTTTTAATATAGTATTATATACAAATTGCATTTTAACTAGTGTAATCTCATTTTTAACCTAAAATATACGTCTTAAATAATTATCAACAGTACAAAAGTATATGTAAAATAATTGTAATTTCACACAGTGGCATGTGTTGGCATTGATATCAGACCATATTCATTTTAGACAATTCGGCACTAGCTTGGTGATGACATCAGCATCACACCCGTTATTTGTAACACGCAGAGTGCTTCCAAAAGAATGATTAGAATACATTGGACAGCCAAAAAGAGCAACCAAGAGGTTTTGAAAGAGGCGGGAGCCCGAAGACAACTTATCACAGACATCATTTTTCGGCCATGTTATGAGAAGAGCGAAAAAAATACATGTTGTGACCACTGGGAAGATCTGTGGAAGGAGGGATAGAGGAAGACAACGAGAGAAGATGCTTGACAGTCTTGTTGCATGGCATGGAGGTGTGTCAGCGCACGAACTGATACAGGCTGCAGGAGATCGCAGATTATGGAGAGGCATGATCGCCCACACAAACCAAGAAACTTTAGACAGTATGGGCTCTCCTGTCAAATCCGGACGAAGAATAAAAAGCCTTGGACGACTTAGTCAGAGTTCTCTCCCTTGGCCGCACTGCGAACAGTGATCGGAAAAGCCAACGAAACAAACGACACACTTACCTATCATCATACGGTTGCGTGTAGGGCTGCGTACAGTTGCATGAGATATCGTAAAGGGATGCGTAGTCATCATACGGTTGCGTGCAGGGGTGCGTACGGTTGCGTGAGGCATCGTGAAGGGATGCGTAGTCATCATACGGTTGCGTGCAGGGGTGCGAACGGTTGCGTGAGGCATCGTGAAGGGATGCGTAGTCATCATACGGTTGCGTGTAATGATGCGTAGTGTTTGGGTTTGAGTTAGGGGTAGGGTTAGAGTTAGGGGTAGGGTTAGGGTTAGGGTTTA
>CAJHNH020000147.1:43960-46460 GCA_905116865.2 Candidula unifasciata
GCAACATTTTAGCACATTCTTTCCGACATTAAATGAGAGTGATTTATTGCATAAGATATTTTTTTCATTTTCTGAAATGCAGCTTTCGCTTGACCTATTCTGCTTTTAATCTCAGTCACAAATTTTCCATCTTATGATATGATTGTTCCCAGATATTAAAATTTATTGACTTGGTTAAATCTTTTTTCGTTCAACTAAAACATCACAACGTGGAATTATCTTCTTCTTTGATATAACCATTACTTTCGTTTTCTTAATTTTCAATGAAAGTCCTTTCTTAGCACACTCCATCCCCACAATCTCCAGCAGCTTAGTGTGCTTCTGTTCGTCGGACACCTGCTTTGGAACACAATAACCTCACACTTTACCCAGTCGCCATGAACAATTTTGTATGTAGAACAGTGACTCATGTGAACGTCCATAACGATGCCATCAATAGTGACTCGTCCATTATCTCAGATTCGCTGCTCTGACTGTTCTTTGACAGTCCCTGCTGTTACGCTTTTCATTACTGATGTTCTCCCTTCCGTTATTAAATCTTTCCACCCATCCATACATTTTCCTATTTTTTTACGTGCGCAACAGTACACACGGGCGTCCTATCTTACTACCCTGAGACCAGAGAAATTACTAGAAGGCCACGTGAAAAAATCCCAGCCTTCACCGGGGCCTGAATCCGGGACCTCCAGCCCACGAGGCGGATGCCATGTCTCGAGACCACACAGCTCCCTATTGAACCTTTATTCGTCAATAGATTACAGACGATTTAACACCCTCTGCCCACAGGAAAAGAAACGAATAAACGCCACATCTATAAAACAGATGTGCACGAAAAATTGAAGTTCTTGAACAAGTCCAAAGTGCAAAAAGGGAACAAAAAACCAAAACTCTCCTCTAGATTACACAGTTGGTGAAAGCTAAGCATAATAAGAAAAATTACTGTTCTATCGAAACCGTTATACGGTTTAAAATGGCGAAGTCCCCCAGTCTTGCCCCATCCAGTCTTATGTTATACAAATATGCGAAAGTCGAAATATGATTCTGACAATGCTTCTATATTTCTGGCATCCTTTCTGCAGTTCATCGTCAACCTACCTGGGTATGGAAACCGAAACCAGCTAGACTGTCGTAGAACGTTGATTTTTGTGTCAGTCCTGGCAGCATACCCCCACTCTGTAGAGTTGCTGGGTAGTGCATTCGTCTCTGTCAATACAACACAGATTACCCAGGACAAAATGACTGCCAGCAACACCTGCAATAGAGGATACATGCAGTGGAGTTGGGTTGAGTTGATTCATGAACTGACATCACAGCACTCCAATAGCCAGTAGCATTCTGATAGTACGTCCGCCTTGCCGATTCTCTGAGCATCGAGTATCCGTCAGATCCCCTCGTCACATCCCGCTGCATCACTCTCACCATACTGTGGTGATCCATTTGCTCCTCCGAATTGTGCACGTTCTTACACATGGGCCCTAACCACGTCTGCCTTACCATGCATCATTATTTCACCAAGTTGTACAGAGCCACCAACCAATCTGCTCGACAATTGATTTCCCAACACACCTGCATACCCTTAAGAAAAGATCCAGACACGAAGCATGCATGTGTTCACCTTGCTCAGCATGTTTTCTGAGTCAGTTACAGACACGATATGTCTGTGTGTATATGTGTGCGCGCACGCGCGCGTGTGTGTGTCGTATTCTCTAACCAGCGGAAAGCTTCAGTGACCAGCCTCCACCTCAATTCTAAAGCTGGATGTTGTGGTATCATATGCTAGGCTCGCCTGCACCAAACATTCACCATTATTTTTTGCTTAAAAATAACCAAGCTCTTCGTTTGCTTCTTAAAACTCAACCTTCTCTATAAATAATCACATCCTCTAAGCGAGCATTATCTTGAACTAATTACTGACACGTAACCTCTATGGCACCGGTTGGCAACTCTCTGCACTCCTGGCCTAATGTGATTATGACTCATTCCTCTCCTCGCTTAGTGTTCTCCAAACTGCAGACATGTCTGATTATTTCTCCTGGGTGGGCTATCAATGACTTCCCTCTAATCTGTCGCTGACCCTTAACTACGTCCGGAAATTCGTACAAATGATGATTTGTGTCTGCATCTACTCTGAGTTATGACTTCGCCTGCAGTACCTTGAGCCTACCTGCAACAGCCACGAAACCCAGAAGTGTAGCATACACACCACTGGTGTGTCTCTGGTACAACGCAGAATAGCCTGCATAGCTGCCTTCTGAATGCGTTCTCGTTTGACCATCGGACTCTTTTGAGACAGAAAGCAGTCCTAATCCTAATCAATCACTGAAAGGATCAGGTGCTAGTAAAGTGTGACACGCATTTTCTGCTCCATGACCGTTGCAGTCATAGTATTGAGTGCATTGAGTCCTTTTTGGCATCTTGTCACAACCATTTCCACATGGTTCTTGAAGGACAGGCTCCTGTTAAATGTGAATCCCGAATACTTCAGTGTGCTCTCTCTCTG
>CAJHNH020000147.1:53960-58960 GCA_905116865.2 Candidula unifasciata
TAACATGTCAGAGACAAAATAAACACATTTGCAGGATATCACGAGCCTCTCTTGCCAGTGGTGAAACGTCACAAGCTAGCTTCGTTCGGGCACGTTGTGAGAGATGATTCGATTTAAAAAAAATTTAAGGAACATTGGGGGTAGTCGAAGAAGGAAAGGGCAAAGAAGAACCTGAAATGACAACATCAAAAAATGGACAGGACTAAATTGTTATAGACTTATTCATCAAGCGGAAGTCAGAGAACAGTTTTGTGTCCTAGTGCTTCCATTGATACATCTCCACGACCATAACAGTTCAAGGGCTATGTTATGTATGCATGTTACCCCTAGAAGGGGCCGTTGTGGAAATGTAACATCAAAATTAAGAACATTTTCCTCAAATGACTAGCCTTATATTAATTTGAGCTATTTGTTTTGCATAATTTTCTACTGGCTGTCTCGGAAGAAAAAACTGATCAGAAAGGGATCGCCGAACAGCACCCGACATGTCATCGCGTTGTATGTGTGAATCTCTAACAATAAATCTAACGGCATTATCTGCTGAAGGAGTATATTTTTCCACAAAAGATTATATTTATATTACACACGATGTGATATTTGCCAACACAAGTAGAACCTCACAGTAATACTATGTTCAAGCTATGTGCTGCGACTATTCTTGTGCGTAGGCGATGGGAGAACTGTCATTCGGTTACTAAGATACTAATGTGCTCAGTATGCAGTCAATGTGAGGCTGAGTGGTCTCGGGGCATGGCGTCCGGAGTTTAAAATCCACGCAAAGTATTTTCAGGATCCTCGCCGGCGCTACAGAGTTCGTGCACTAAGATTTTTAGGCTCAGGCTTGAATTAGAAGTAAAACGGAGCTCTTATGGGTTACTTTCCCTGTGTCATGATATTGATCCGTTGTTTAAACATTTAACATGAAATTGAAATAATATTAAAACAAGAAATATCAAGACAATTATTACCTCGCACAGATTTTCCTTCCATATTTCTTTGTGCTGCTCAGATCCTTTGGCTATAGAGGATGCGTTAGCTAGGAATGAATAGACACAAATGTATGTTACACACTTAAATCATCAACAAAAAGTTTAATCAATCATAGCAGCCTCACAGGTTAGAGCCCTGCATGTCGGCTCGAAGGTGTTGGTTTCAAATATGCGTTGAGGGGGATTTGTATAAATGATCATAGATCACTGTTACTCATGCATAAATGGGAATCATATTTTCTGGAAAGTAAAGGAGACCGGCTACATACTGCTAACATCACACAAATAATGCCCCGCAGGCTAAAAACATTAGCGGTCTAATACCACACGCTTTATCAAAGTCCTCACAGGTAGACGACTATTCGCCCGTCAGAACCCTATTTGGGTCTGTCTCCTTTGATCGCCTTGACACTAACGAAATCCTGTTCAGGACTCTTGGTGGTGTGCAATGCTAAGCCATTTTATATGGCGCACATAGCCTAGTCACAATAATAACATAAAGGTAACCATTTCGAGGATGCTGGTTAAACGAGACGAATTGTTTCCCCCAAAGCAATGGCATCGACTAAACGCTTGTTGCGCCAAGTCGTAAAAATGCCAAACTTATTTATGTCTCTTTTTTCAGTAGCAGGGATACAAATTATATCTAATGAAGACGATTATTTACAAACCAAATTTTTAAAACGCAAAGAACTGAAGGAAAAAAAACCTGCTCTATGCACAGTTTATTACATAATAGTTAACTCTTGACGCATGTGTGTGCATCTCTTGCTTAGAATTATGACTGCATACCGCTTTGCTTATTCCGTCACATGTGCTAATGATGCCGGCATTGTAAAGAGGGAGGCCGCCGTACGCCGTACTTCCTGTAGCTGCTACACGCTCGCCTTCGGATCCGACGGTCACGGGTTAAATTCTTAACGAAGCCGGGAATATTTCAAACATGGCCTTGGCTCCCAGATCGACACTGCCTTAAGTAGGTACCAGAAGATGTCCTGGGAAGCAAAGATCTCCGGCGTCATGTTGACCACACGACCCACGCTAAACGCCTAAAGCCGTGTAAAAATGATCCTTTAAGACAAAACAACTTCATTGTTTGGTTTTTTCCCACACCAGGATTGCTGGTCGAGAGATCAACACTACTTGGATAAGAACAAAACAGAAGCAAATCTCCAGCCCCGAAAAAACCAATAACACCGATGTATTAGTCCTTCCCTACGGTTACAAACTAATCTGTAGTCACTGTTGGGGCTTGACTATTATAAACATTGTAAGAATGTGCAGTGAAGAATTTCACGCATATCCACACACAGAATTAAAAAGAAACCACTGGAACTTCGGTTTTTCTTTGGGGTGTGGGGTTTGGAAAATTCTTGATATACAAACAATAAAACATCGGTCCCTGAACAGTTAGTCCTGAAAACACTTACTTAATGAGAAGAAAGTAAGACGCCTTTACTACAGGCCTTGGGGCTTGAAGGTCATAGGAATCTTTAAGAAATTATAGACCAGAATAATTTCGAAGTGTTTTGAAGTGATTTCGGACACAGATAGTTTTACAGAAATAACTTCACCACCCTTTATTCTTTGAGAATCTTTGATAACCCTGAGCTGGAAATGACCCATAGGCTACGAAATCTGGCTTAAGATTAATGTAGCCGGAGAGTGCAGTTACCAAGTAAGGGCTAGATGAATAAGCTTACATGGGAAGAACTGGACCACATTTAGAAGCAGGAGGAAAAAGTACAAAGGGGGTGGAGGCTTAGGGAAATTGTGATGTTCTTAGTTCTCTGATCACCGAAATGTGTTGAATATGAGATGAGGTATAAAGTCTTGCAGTAGCCCGACACAGCTGCAAAAAAGCTACATCATTAATGTCCTTCTTATGGACAGTGTCAAACCCCACTTAAGACTAATGATTCAGGCAAAGAGAAATCTCATTCAAGATGTTTTAGTAAGACAGAGGTCTGCTTTGTTTCAACCTGATGTTCTGTGTTCGAGACGTAAAACTGGAAAAGAGCAGAGCTTCACAAATAACGTAAAGGAAAAAAACATTTCGCAAAAAATGTATTGACTCCTATCAATGGAGTGGAAAGGTGTGGGGGGCGGAGGGGGGGGGGGTATATAATTTTCATAGTGTTGATAGTTAAATGCATGAAGTATGGTTACAAAGGTTGAAAAACTATTAAAACAAACATGTTCAAAAACGAATTAATTATATAAATTCGCATATCTTAAAAGAAACTGACTCGCGAAGAGAGAAGTGACTGGCTTTATCAAGACTGTCTGCATTCTTTGATTATTGGTCACGTTTTAGGCATCGGTGGTCTAGTGGTAGAATACTCGCCTGCCACGCGGGTGACCCGGGTTCGATTTCCGGTCGATTTAAATTACCCGCCCATTTCCGTTCCAGGCCGCCAAATCCACTCCCAAAAAAAAAACTGGAATACGCCACATATAATCAAATTTAATCAGCAAAGAAACCGTCTTTAATAAAGAAGGCCTTCGGGCAGCTGAGAGAGGACAACATTTGACATTTTTATTTGCTTTCACGATTAGGATTACTTTGGTCATATAGTGAGAAGGAGGAAACTGGAGCACATCGTGACGACGGGAAAAGTTAGATGGGTGCAGAGGGAGACCAGGAGATAAGATGCTGGGCAGTTTGACATCATGACATTGGTGATTTCAGTATTAAAAACAGTGAGAGAACGTGTACAGATATAATTCGACATATATGCATTCAAAAAATAAAATACAGTGGAACGATTGTTTTCGGGGCTTTTCATTTTCTTTAAACACAATTATTCTTGAAGGGAATTGGGGGGGCGGGGGGTGTAGAGAAGAAGTCTCTGTTCACGAACAAAACCTCGGTCACCGAACATACAGTCCTCTAAACACTGCATGTGTTGAGAGCAAGTCTCCTCTGTTTAAGGCCTTAGCCATGAAGGTCATTGGGAGCTTAATAAAAATCTAGCCCACACTGGTTTCAAATGTGTTTTGAAGTGACCTCCGACACAAAGAATTGTGGAGAAATAAATCTATCAACCTTTATTGTTAAGGTATCTTTCACAAGCCTTGGATGCAAATGATGTTAAGACCCATATACGCAGCCTGCAGACTACTGTAGCTAGATGGTTTCGTAAACAACGTTAGTGCTACAAGAATGAACTCACCTTAGAATAACTGGGATACCTTCAGGACGAGGGGGAGGGGGGGGGGAGATAAACTGACCGCCCTGAAATGCTTATAGAATGTGGCATATGCGTGTCGCTCATACGGTTGCCATATGACATGATTTATGTCAAATGGTGAATTTGTTCAATGTTCAATTCGGATTCAACATCACATCACGAATGGCATTCCCTCAAGCGCTCGGTCCCCATCTTCATCAGCAAAGGCAGAGTTCCAATTCCGATGGCACTAGTAACAGTCTGAGTGTTTATCCGTCGAGCCTCTTCCTTGAGTGTTGAGCATCGGAAAGATTTACTGATTACTCCTTACAGTACTCGCCGGGTGGCTCTCCGCCTGGGTTCATGGACCTCTGAACCAACTACTCTAGCTCCAGGACTGCCACAGGAATCTGCATTAGATTCAACATCACATCACGAATGACATTCCCGCAAGCGTCCGTCCCCATCTTCATCAGCAATGGCAGAGTTCTAATTCCGATGTCACTAGTAACATTCTGATTGTATATCCGTCTAGCATCTTCTTTGAGTGTTGAGCGTCGAAAAGATTCACTGATTACCCCTCACAGTACACGCCGAGTGGCTCTCCGCCTTGGTTCATGGACCTCTGAACCAACTATTCTAGCTCCAGGACTGCCACAGGAATCTACAATTTCACCTGTACTGTTCATTGTTTTGACGAGCAAGATTGCCTATATGGACACACCTGGAGTTGGCAGAATATTTACATTTACAGATGATGTTCTTGTATATAGGAAGGGGAGAGACTGGAATCAAATAGCTGAAGAACTACAGGCGACAGTGGATAAGGTGTTCGCCT
>CAJHNH020000147.1:63960-181460 GCA_905116865.2 Candidula unifasciata
TATTATTATTTATTATTATTATTATTATTATTATTATTATTATTATTATTATTATTATTAATATTAATATTATTATTATCATTATTAAACAAATAATTCGTCTGAGGATAACTGCCAGCGGCAGATATGCGTGTTTTTTTTTTTTTTAGTATCCAGAAGCCCTGAGTTGTTAACCTTTAGGTCGGTACTATGGATATCGCAACCCTTCGGCCTTGATTCCATGATAAATACCGTAAAACTGGGGGACGTGTGGCTTTTCTGCCTACCCCCTGGCGTGAACCGGGACCACAAGGATTTCGTCACACGGTTATCGCGCAGTCCGGTTTAGCCAACTACGCTAGAGATCCGGGCATAGATATGTGTAAAATAACTAAGCCGTTCTCATCTGCTCCCCAGCATTTTATTTGTATCGGCGATCCTGTGCAACCACATACATGAAAAGGCATGTTAGAATACAACCAAGAGATGATTCAGCACATTCTTGATCAATGGGAATACGCTTTAGCTAACAATGTGTCCTCCACTGGATTTCGACGCTGAGCTGTCACCAAACTTCAACACAGTCCATAGTATAATAATAGCATGAAAGCCAGGGTATTGCCAAAGTAAGTATCATGCTTAATAATATGGGAAGTCAATGCGACTTAGGCTGAACACAAAATTCAGGATATACTCGTACAATAGCAACATTATCAGAATGCCACGCAGCGAATTTTGGAAAAACGACAGGATTTTACCAAAACTAGACATTTAAAAAAAATTTTTTACAAGACTACTACGAAATATTTTAGCCACACAAGTTCATGAAAGAACAATAGTAAAGGTGAAAAAAAATGTGCATCACAAGCAACGCTGTCAAAATACGATAAAAATATAGATGGCTTAGACATTCCTGCAGAATGCTTGCACCCTAGAATTTATTGGGAATGTCTCCCGTGACGTTGTCGTGGCGTCAGGGGTAAGTTATAAATTAAGTACCGAATGCTTTCTTTAATGATACTGGCAAGCACAACTCTACTTTGGACTGCAGATGGAGAAAGGAAACCCGGATGACCTAATAAAACCTGGAAGAGGCAATAGAACGGGCTTAAACTGACAAAAATAAGCAAACCCGCCGCCATGGAAATCGCATGTAAATGTGTTATGTGTAGGGTTACCATACGTCCTGTTTTCATTGGGATGTTTCCGCCTTTTATGTGTGTACCGGAGTTCTGTCCCTACTAAAATAAAAGATAATAAACAGCCTATTGCCTCTTTTTATACACATCTATGAATTGCTTCTAGAACAGAACATACACTTGTAGTTATATCTGTAACATGTAAAAATTCCGTTTCACGCCTTCAGGCGCGATAGGCATATGGGAAGATCACCCATATGTTTTACAGACCAACCGGCACTAGGTGGCTGATGTAGTCAGCATTACGTCGGCCTTCTTTACTTCCCCAGAACATGCATCCTGGTACCAAGTTTAGGCTGGGTCGACCCGCGACGCCCCATACCATGATTAATAAAAACAATTCAGTCAGCAGTGGGTTTCAATCACCGTACGTTGGTATTACGAGTCGGACTCGCAAGGCCTAAGCCATTTACGTTCATGCATATGTGTAGACATTTTTAATTTTCAGTAATAGTCATTGAAATATGCTGACAGACATTTTCATTTTAGCATTTTTTTCAGTTCGGTTAAAGAGCACATTCTTTCTTTTATTTCGTAGCTACAATGATTGGGGTTTTATTATCATTGAGCAGCAAGTAATTATCCATTGCTCTCGGTGACCAAGAGAAAAAAGATTTGGGAGTTAAACAGGTAGACTACGACATAAAGCGAATGCAGATACAGACAGAGGTATTATTTACCAAAAGTGGTCTCTTATCGAACAGAAGACTATATTTACCGTTATTTCCAAGAAAAGGACATTTGTCTTGCTTGAGGCTCATCAGAACGAAGGTCGGCGTGATGAAAGAGTAACTGACGCTCTGGATGATGGGTAGTCTTCAAAAATACAATAATGAAATGATTGTATAAAGTTAAAGTAAAAGTCGAGAGAATCAACTTCCTCGGGTTATCCCATATGGCCTGGTCTCACTATGCCCAACGCCTAGCCATCTGCCGAAAAAGCCGCGCAGAGTATGAACTCCCTAGCTCCGGTAACGATCCCCAGAGATCTTCTTGAAAATTACGCATACTTTATATTAAAGACACCTGAGTGCTATTATTATAATATATCATTAAATCAACATATTAAAAATGTTTCCTTAGCACTTTTTAATCTTTTCTAAGGATACTGATATAGTGTGCTACTGGAAGACATGGCAATCCTAGCCATGGCGATGACCAGTTTGATTAGCAATACTGGCTCGTGAAAAGAAAAGACTTTTATGGTCAGAGCATTTTTTGTTCTTTTTTAAACATATTTTTATCGTGCTACTCCTCAGCGCTCAGCTCTCAACATATCTGCAGACTTGGTTCCATCATCATCATTTAGCAGATCCTTTGCAGACCGTCGCTCTCCTCACAATCTGCCTGAAAGAAACTCGGTCTCTCGCCAGCTCTCCCGCCTCCTTTAATTTCATATTCTGGGAGTCATTTATATCTTGTGCCCATCTTCGTGCTGGTCTGTTCATGCTGATCCTTCTTGGCACCATGTTTTCTTCTAATTTTTTTCCCAATTCGCCATTGCGCTTGATATGACTAAAGTATTTCAGCGTTCGAGTTAAGATACTGTTTTTCAGCCAATCTTCCTTGATGTTCCGATCTTTTAAAATGTCAGTATTTCTTCTCTTCTTTGTCCATGGTTTTCTGAGAATCTTTCTATAGTATTTTAACTCGAAAGCTCCCGGTTCCAGTAATCGCCATTATCTTTCTTATGTCCACTTCCGTGTTGTACTGTTTCCTGCATCATATCTCAATATTTCCCATTTCCGTTATCATCCAAGTCATACGTGCAGTCATCTTTATTTCATATTGAGGATAACAACGACATCTTCCATGTGTTATCACGATACATAATATAATAATAGGTAATATAATAATAAATAGGGACTATATCATCCTTCATCATCAAAGTGTGTCTTAGCTAAAGCGCCCTCGGCGATTGAGCATTCAAATCAAATGCAATAAACTCGATGTTATATATCAGTTACATAAAATACATATTATATCTGTCTAGGACTGCTGTTCACAACCTGTGGGTGGCGACCCCTTTGGGGGTCGAACGACTCTTTCATAGGGGTCGCCTAATGCCATCTTAAAACACATATTCATTGAAGTTATGAGGTGGCAATAAAAATAATGTTATAGTTTGGGGCTACTGCAACATGGGAACTGTAGTAAAGGGTCGCGGCATTAGGCAGGTTCTTCTTTTTTTTCGCGTTCATCAGTAAACTCTGGCATACATTTTTGATTTATCGTCCACTTCTGGACTACAGTCCTGTCTGAAAACCTAGGGATGCGTGCGCATCCGTTTCACAGAGGTTTCTCATTTGTATGCAGATATTTAGTTCCTTGCCTCTCAGGCATATGCACTCTGACCTCAAAGGAAGTTCTCACTTAGTCGACGCTTACGACATGCTTTTGGGCAGGCACTGAACCTGTCCGTTCTCCCTACAATAGGGCCCCAGAACCCACATGGGGGATTAGAAAGGACAAAAACCACTCGTGTTAGGCAAATACAATTTTTTCTTTAGCAAGTATAATCAAGCTCCAGTGTTAGGTACTCCACACCGCTCTTTCACTAGACTAGTAAATGTGACTTGCTCTTGTACCCAGTTATATAGACTAACTGAAGTTAATGTATTAGGTAAATGCAAAGATCCTTTCTCACGCATCGGGTGCTAGGTGCTAGACACATAGAGTATTATATAGACCATAGCGGCATTCGATAGGCGATGTAATCAGCACCACTTCAGCTGCTTTTGCATCCAACAAATATTTCATGGTATCCATTTGGACTGTCAACATGGCAGTCCTGAAAATTCTTTTTTTTTTTTTTCAGTTATAAAAACCCATATATCTTCGGATTCGAACCTAAGACAAACAAACATGTGGCCAAAACTACCGCTTATCTGTTCGTGCATAAGGCAACGTAGAAAATGCGAGAAGTTTGGTGATATCTATATACAATAATACCTGACTCCGAGAGTGCATTGAAGTAGGGTAGATAATCCAGACACAAAAATGACTGTGCTGATGAGCTCGCCAAGACCCACGTCATCCCCATCAATACAAATGGCGCTTTTAATGATGACCGGGTAAGCAAATGTTGCACCAAATGCAGTCAGGAATTGCTGAAAATAAACATTAAATATACGGTAATTATTTTGACTGAGAGATAAGCAGTATCATAGTGTCGAATAACTGATCGAATTAACAGCCAAAAGGCCCATTTCATATCATCAGTGCATCATTTTATTAAATCGTCATCCCCCTGTGGGATGGAATTTTTAGTTATTTTGAAGCCCCATCCTGTCTTTCGCCTGGGGCCCCAAATGTAGCCAGGCCTAAAATATGGCCTAAATGCTGAACGGGGTTTCCGGGATCTCTCCACGGGTGATCCTCATCCGCATGGTGGCACTTTGTGTCACCGGGTGTTTATCGCTTGTGTGATATCCTGGTGGGGTACAACTTACATACATCAGTGTATCTAGAATATGCTGCTAGATCAAAATATTACAGACCATGCAGGATTCAAGGAATAATATGATCAACTTCAAGTCGACCGCGTATGCTTCTAGGACATTGCCCGGCACTGAGACTCGTGTCCGGCCATCTTTTATTTTATTATGCTCATAGCTGAATCGGTGTCTATATCCAACAGTGATTTTTTTTCTTAGATTTTCCAGGGGTATGATTTGTGTCTGTCAAAGAGCAAATGTCTCCAAAAGTAAGTACTCGATAGGAAACAATGATTTGGAAAGGCTCCTTGCACGCAAGGTAAACTCTACACTGAACGTGTGGAAATGATGGCTGCGAATCCTGGGCAATTAATAAGTTTGTAAAGTATAAAATGTGTGTGTTTTTTCCTCCCAAAAGACAAATGCCCGTGTAGTAAACACAGTATTCTGAACGTTTTAAAGAGGGTAAGAAAAAGTGGCAATATATAAGAAATATCGCGTTGGCATCTTAACACATACATTGAAATAAAGTATCTGAAACCTAGTCAAACAATTAAATGCATTGAAATGAGTGAGACAGAGAGGGGGAGGGGAGGAGAGGGAAGGGGTGGGATGCAAAATAAGATTACTAACAAGCTTCCAATATAGACTGGACATATGTCAAGAAGTGATGAAGATGATGATGGTAGTATTCGAAACTTGTGACTTCCTTACACTTCATATACCAGTCGCTTTTCTTATATCGCAGAATTATCTGTCCCCTTACTTGTTTATCATCTAACAGTAAAACAACAACGATACTATTTTCCATTCGCCTATCTTACTTCCTCATGTACCATGGCACTTGAAAACTTCACAAGCGAGTACGTCTTACTCCAGATGTTACTGTGAATGGATGAGATGTTCCCTGATTTATTCTAACTACACTTCTACAATCCCTGTATAAACTTTTGCACACTACGATGAGGTGTTCGCTTACTCCATATCTTGCCATTACTTTCCATAATAATTGACTGTCGATTCTGTCAACTCCTTCTCTTGGTCTACGAATGCCACAAATAAGTTCTTTTTGCATTCAATGTTCTTTTCTATTAACTGTTTAAGTGTGAAGATTGCATCTGTGCAGCTTCTATTTCTCCTAAATCCCATCTGTTCTTCTGCCAGGTGTGGTTCTATCACTGGTCTCAGTCTTGTTTCTATTATCTTGGCATACATTTTGCCAACATGGCTTAAAAGAGAGATGCCTCGGTATTGACCGCATTCTCGTTTACTTCCTTTGTTCTTCCACACTGGTATAAATAACTATTGCATGTTGCCAATCAATAGGGGCAGTTTGTTGTACTCATGCTGCAATAAATATTCTGTGAAGCCATCTGATGCTGCTTTCACCTGCTGTTTGAATTATTTCTGTTAGGAATCTATCAGCTCCTGGTGCTTCATATCTGGGAGACTGCTTAATGACTTTTTCTATTTCATTCTTGTATTATTACTGTTCTTATTACTTTCTTTATATGTTGATGTTCACATCATTACAGCACAAGTTAATATAAGTGCAGATGCATTTTTTTGTCTTGACTTCATGGCATTTGTCCTAATATTAGTTTCTGGGATTCCTCTTGATATCCTGGTTTTATTTTTGTAGCCGTACCATGAATTATTTAATGTCCTATTGAAAACTATGTGTTCCATTATCTTCAGCGTCACTCCTAGCAATAGTTATCAGCTTTACAACTCCGTAGCTAGGCCAGTAATAAAGTAAGTATGCCGTGTACCACACGGGGAGAACCGGATTGAAAGCCTCTGTAAAGAAAAAGATTTTTCTGTCTGGCCCTTACAGAGACGGCACCATCACTAGAAATGCAGTTCTAATTTATCAGGCTCAAATACCAGCACACAGCCCTTTGTTTTTTCCTAAACTGCAAAATACAGACAGTTGTTGGGCAGTAGCAGCAGCAGAAGTAGTTGCAGTAATAGTAATAATGTTTATAGTTGTAGAGTCGGCAACTGCAGCAGAAGTGATAATCTTGAAGTCTTTTGTAGATACTGTTGTTAGACCATCGTCGACAAGCTACATCGAAATTCTTAACCTGTCTGTTTAGTCAACACTAAATACTGGCAAGTCCATAATAAAGAGTGCAATGTGCTCTGCTAGGGGTATGCTTTGGTAAGCCACATTGCTATCTGACGAACAGTAAGTTACTACACAGCAGAGACGAATGTTCGTTCAGTTACATGCTTTTATTGGCTGAATCACAACATATCATAGGCACACATTCTCGCGTCCTCGTGTTCATTCTGCTTGTCTGATTCTGGCGGCCTGGTCAAACGTCTCACACACTAATTCGATCCATCAGCGTCTTTCGAATCGTCCTTCCATCCTTCGGCGAAATCTTGTACTCGGTATTAGGACATGTGGAAAACATTCATATCTCCTCTCGAAATGCCCGGCTCTCTAGCGTAGTTGGCTAAACCGGATTGCGCGGTGAACGGGTGGCGAACTCCTAATGGTCCCGGTTCACTCCCCGGGGTAGGCAGAAAAGCCACATTTTTCCCAGATTTACGGTATTTACAATGGAATTAAGGCCGAAAGGTGCGATATCCATAATACCGAGCCTAAGGGTTAACAACTCATGGCTTCTGGATACTAAAACATACAAACAAAACATCTCCTCTCGAAACATAACAAGTATTCACAATTCCTTCATTCTCCTCATGCGTCCATTCATACGACTTCTTGCAACCAGGCCCGAACAACTGTCTCACTCTCGTCTCTCGGTTCACGTCTTCCTTGCCAGTCTCATGCTTTTCTTGTATCCCTTTTTTCGCTCACCATGGGATACACGAGACCCACTTATCTCATTTTTCTCTGTATCACTGGTCCTCTGACCTTGTCCTTTCCATCGGGAACTCTCTGGGATTTTCGCGGGAGCTTTTGAGCTGAAATGCTATAGAAAGATTCTCAGAATACCTTGGTCAAAGAAGAGGAGATATACTGACATCTTGAAAGATCTGAACATCATGGAATATTGGCTAATAAACAGCATACTGTATCGGAGGCTGAAATATTTTGGTCATACCAAGCGCCACGACAGATTGGAAAAAATATAGCAAAAGGTAGGGTACCAGGAAGGAGAGGCAGGGGTCGACCAACACGAAGATGGGCAAAGGATATATGTGACTCCCTAAGTACGAATGTACATGGGGCGGGAGAGCTGGCGAGAGACCATGTTTCTTTCAGGCAGATGAGATCGACGTTCTGCAAAGAACCTGCTACATGAGAATGATAAAATACTGACATTGTGATAGCTAATAGACTACAATGGTTGAGGCATATAGAAAGAATTGCTGAAAGATGGAAAAAAAACTGCATTATCGAAAGAGATGAAAAGGAGAAGAACACACGGGGGATCAAGAAGTCGGTATTGATGTATTATGCAGACAGACCCACAAACACATGGAGTCACTGGCTGGACAAAAGAGGGCAAATCAGATACATAAACGAATATAGGTTATAGCAGCAGCAATAAACCCTAAAGACTAGGAATTCTGAAGGATATCAAGGTCATTACTGATTTTTTTTTAAAATCACACCCACCTGAAATCCCAGAAATAAGCAAAGGTACCAGGGTGGAATCTCGTCCACGGAATATAATATGTCAAGCTGCTTTTCTTCCCCCTCGTCAGATGTTTTCTTTTTATCATCGCTCTTCGAGTCGCTTAGAATGTCTACATGGGTATTCATGTCTGAAGACATACTTGAAAGCAAAGCCAGTTGCCTGTTAAAAAATTACTTGACTGAGATCCTGAAAATAATAAATGAAAAGTATTACTTAATCTGTATGTAGGGGACAGAAGCATATTTAAATACTGATGTATCTTAACAGATTTTCTAACTGTCAGACGGCCATATCTGTTATCAGAGTGTTGTCGTGGTGTTGTCAGGGTGTTATCAGGGTGTTGTCAGGGTGTTGTCGGGGTTCATGACGCGTGTGGTAGGTTAGGACGATCTGTATATATGGATTGCTCTATCCGTGTTCTGTGGCTAAGAAGATGTGAACGCAGCTTCATAATTCTATCATAACGGATTCGATTCAGCTCAGCTGCAGTCACTGGAGGAGAAACAAGAACTTTCCGGTGGATTTCACAGCTAGTGAACGCAAAGAAGACGAATAGGAAGAAAAATTAGCAGGCATTTTCCAGTTGATTTCGACAGTGGTATGAGCCTCGACGGTTTATCGAACAAGGGCAAACAACTAAACATAGAATTGCCTAGGAAAATCACACACATACATTTAATGGGGCTGCTATGTGAAGACCTGTATAGGATATGTAAAAAACCGTTATCCTAAATTCTGCTTGGTTTTAGAGTTTCTCTGTAAACTCCTAATCTCAAGAAATGCTTTTATTACTGTGATTTCACAATCTGTCATGAAACTTTACTTACC
Source organism: Candidula unifasciata (assembly GCA_905116865.2). Lineage (NCBI taxonomy): Eukaryota > Metazoa > Mollusca > Gastropoda > Stylommatophora > Geomitridae > Candidula > Candidula unifasciata. Next base: position 73,021 of record CAJHNH020000147.1, read on the forward strand.
ATAACAGGCCACCTCGTAAGATAGCAGATCAGAAAGAATAAAACAATAATCGTATGTTTTTTTTTTTTAAAACCACTACCTGGTTTACTTTCTGTAATTTTTACAGTCAAGATTTCAAAAGGACGATATAATTTGTCAAGATTAACTTATGTTATCACAACAGCTAGATTACTTCCTGTTTGGCATAGTTTAGCTGCCTAGGCCGTAGTATTTGTCACCGACTACTGGGCTACTGCATGACTGATAACTGACAAGATAGCTCAGATGAAGTAGTTAAGCTTACTTGCTTGAAATCAGTATATGGTACAATGCTGTTATCGGCGCCGGGTAGCGTAGTGTCGACACGCCGGTCAGCCTGACCGATGGTCTAGGTTTCCAATCAGCAGCACGGGACGAAAATGAAAAAAAAAAAACCTTAGCTCCCATGTGACTGCACCTATTACAGGTACTAGGTATTCTGTTGGGATTCATTGGTGACCAGTGTTGAAGTTGACCACATCACCCACTGCTTTTTAAAAATACTAGATTTAATTGCTTGACTTCGCCCGAGATAGTTAAAGAAAAATGTATTCTCATGTCCTCTACTTCACATTTCAAGGTCCTTTAACTACCAAGGGAGATAACAGCTATTTGTGTTCTATTTTAAATTGATGTGAGTTATGTACAAGAACAGAAATATTTAAAGGAAAAATATTCAAGAGAAAGTTTACTTTTATTGATTGTTTCAATAATACAAGAAACACACACACACACTTACACACACCTCTAGCCGTCAATTTGATAGTTAAATTAAACATTGTTATGATAATGGCAATTGGAAATTTAACCTGTGTAGTGTTCACAGTTTAGAAGGTGTTAACAGCCGACTTAAAACGAAGCTACATAACACAAGAAAGCGTTTGTTCTCTATAGTACAGATGGTTCTAGCATTAGAGCCTGATGCGTCACTGTCATGAAAAGGGTCATTTACTTTTTAATTAATGACTAAATTCTAATATGTCATAGACTTTAAGGCAACACAATTAGTAAATAATAAATAACTGCATCTTTTTTACAATTAAATTATACTTTTCACATTAAATGCATTGCTTTCAAATAATAAAAAGGCTTGAAACAATATGCTTGTAAGTGTTTTGAGACTTTCTGGTACCTTTCTGAAAGCTGGGGTCATATCATTTTGTTTCACATACGTTAGGAACTCATCAAGTCTAAATGCAGCGTTGTTTTCAGAGGTAGAATGTTATCCACTGTGGTTGCACAGGACAAACAACATGACTTCTGCGTAGCAGTTTTATTTAAATCCTATTGCTTTGAATTGAACAATCCATACTTCCGCCGTATGGCCTTTATGTTCCTTTTACCCCAGATATCTCAGAGGCCGATTGGAAATCTATCCGTGAAGTTATCGCCCCCTATAGTTAAAGTCTGAATTTGGAATCGATATCATAGCACACCGGGCACACCCATAGATTCTCTGTCTCCCGCGGAAATTACTTTAGGTTTCGATGTGAACTGTTTCCGTAGCAAACTGTTTATACACACGTCGTTCTCTTTCTCTTATATTTCCCCCCTAGCCGGATCCACGCCAAGTTCTTTGTTCACACATTCTTACACAATATTTTTTCAACTAACCCAGCATTTTCTGTCAGCATTTGTATTTAATTTGTCTTTATAATGTCTTCTTTTTCTAGTACGAGTGCTCAGGTAGGTATCTATCGCATTTGTAGCCAGAAAATCCGCGCTTTCATTCTAGCACACTCCTGCATTTCACAACAGTATATCCACGTGCGTCCCTGTAATGTAGATTGCACGCATGCCACATATGTCAGTTTTGAACCATCCTCAGAACCGACTAAAAATACGAGACTGTAATTACTCTAAACTATGTTCTGCTGTTCACTGCAGAGATTAAAAAAGCACTGTTTTGTAATTCCACGAACTTTTTCATCTCTCTAGCTGAAATCCCCATCTTTCACCCGATAAAAAGAACCATCAGTGCACACTATAGCAGTTAGTGACTCAAACAAGAGAATATCTCTTCCTCCTTGCATGCTCTGATTTGAAGAAAGCGGTTCCCTTCCAAGAATTTGTTGAAGTGAAACGAACGCGCAACGTCTGCACTGCTCAATTACATAACTTTATTATGTATACATTATGACTCAGACAGTTCTCACTTTGAAATTAATAACAAACACAGCATATAAAATTTATACACATACATACACTGTTTAATCCAAAATGTTTTAAAGTACCTAAGACACACAATTTGAAGTAACCGTGCATTCACTGTCTGTATGTTTGATGGCTGCTAGAAACATCCGGTTTAGAACTGGTAAGCTGCAGCTTGAGGTTCAGGTCAGCCTGTATCAGTTCTCGAGTAGGTAAACTCGTCATACTTTTCTAGTCCTTAATTAAGCAAGTGATAAAACGCTTTAACTCTTCCAGTATTAGCCATTTTTACTTTCGTTCTATCAAAAGCAGTTGTTACTTTCAGCCACATATGGGTGCATCTAGATTAGTTAGAACTCCGGCCCCTTTAAAAAGAACGTCAGTGCGTAACTGAGACAACGTGGGTTAACGGAATACGAGAGTCAGACACACAAGGAAAACGTGTACACGGAAAAATGCATGGTTTAGCTCTTGAAGTTAGGCGATTCAATCGTAATGGCTGACTGCTGCTAGTGTAAGCACATCTTTACATTGCGCGTTTTTGTTTTCCTAAGGTGCGCATGTTTCATGCTTGGAATCTAATGGTTTATTTTAAATAGGACAACCGATGTTGTACCCCAGCACGAACAGTGCATTGTGTTTTCTCAGTAGTGCTATTTGATGCGTTGATGACTATTGCGGGTTGCATGCAGACCACTATGTGAGTGAGAGGATTTGAACCCCACTAGGACCGCATTCTGAGAAATTACCACCCGCTAATTACATTACTGTTTTCTTTTTTTACCAATATATCTACACGGTTTGCGTCCCAAACACAACAAACAAAACGTTCGCAGAATGCTTACACCAATCATGGAGAAGCTACAAGGTTTGAAAGCTACCAGTTACTAGTCTACAATTCTAGCTGTGCTCGCATACTTTCAACAGCAAAGCGTGATACCCTCGCCGGTGCAATCGTTACCTGCTAACACAAACAATGTAAATTGACCAGGTCTCGCCACTGACTTACAAAACCAGAACTGTGTGATTAGAGCTTTTCATTATCCTTATTATGTAGCAGGTCCGTTTCAGACGGTCGCTGGGTTTCCTTTAGGTATGCTGAAAAGCAAGCAGGCTCCCCCAAGGGTGTCCTACGATACTACTACTGCTGGATATAAATAACCATAATTAAAAGGAATATTCTTTGTTATTGTATACCGGACAACGCACAGTCCTAACTTCAAAGATGTGTGTTATATATATATATATATATATATATATATATATATATATATATATATATATATATATATATATATATATATATATATTATATATATAAGTATGTGTGTGTTTATATATGTGTGAGTGTATATATATATGTAGACGTATACGTATGTGAATATATATATATACTGTCTGCAGCTGCTACCAAACTGACTAGCTAATGTTATGTATATGACACACTATGAAAGTAACGCACTGAAGTTGTTTTTTTTTTCACGCGTGTTAATGTCCGCCTTAGAGCTTGCTGCAAATTGATTCTATAATAAAAAGGTGGGACCCTGATATAGCCATGGTTAACAGGTGCGTTGAACTTATTCAATAATAAAATTACTGAACATTGAAGAGCAATTAAAAATTGTCGCCAAAACCAGATCCCTTTGAAACTTATGACCCACAACCCACTACACGTGTGGCCCTCTATGATATGAAACCATAAAAATGATTCTTGATGTTTTCATGGAATGGGATTCACCTTTCAAACAACGATCTTCCAAAATTTCCATTACTTCTCCAACTTCTATGTGCTGTCTCGCTATTGTTATCAAGGTACAGTAAACACACATACATCTTTTTGAGTCATGAGGGCCTTGGCATCAGAACTCCAAGGAATGGTAAAGACAGACGTAAAATCTGCGCATCTTGTGTTTACTGAAAATGAAAATAGAACTTTTCTTACACGTTAGAGTGCATCTGCGTGTGAGGCGAGGAACCAGCAGAGCAGTTCGTCTACACAAGTCTAGCTAGATCTGTATAGCTGATGCACAGTAAACTAAAGCTCTTGAATAAGACCAAAGTCCATAAGTGGATTACCAGCGTGAAGTTCACCCCTGAATTTACAGCACAGTCTTTAGAAAGATAATACTACATTTATTTGCCGTTCAGCACGTTATTATTATTACTACTAGTAACATTCTCGTGAACTTAAAAAAAAAAAAAAAGATTATTGATGCTTATGCCCTAGAAAATTAAAAAGAGGTTCACTGTCTCCCAGTGATAAATGTGCAGCATCCTTGAATAACACTATATGTAAATAAAAGAAATCATGACAGTTTGCATTTAGTGATATCCTTCCTCCTCTGCTTCTTTGTTCACCGGCTGTAAGCTCTGGCGGAAAGTACTGACCGTTCGTTTATAGGGACTTTGGCTTTGTGCCATGGCCTGAGTTTTGTTTGCGTGCAATTGGTTGTTCCTCCGACATCGAAGGAAGCTCCCAATTAGTGACTTAACGATATTCTTTGGGGGAGGAAGGCGGGGGAGGGGGGGGGGCGTTGGCAGTGTTTTTTTTTTTTGGGGGGGGGGGGATGTATGATCCACGATAATCTCACCACGTTAAAACACTGGCTCATTTCTGATAGGTCGACCTCCAGTCATCCGACCTTCGTATACTGCTGGGGGGGGGGGGGGGGGGGGGGAGAGTTTTTCGGCAATGCGTTGATATCGCGTGTTGTATATTTAAGCATGCCAGCGCTTTTAACACTGCAAAAACATTTACAAACTGGACCTAACCCACAACACCCCTAAAGAGTGCTTCAATCTTTGTCACAGGCATTCTTTTTCTCGGAAGAAAAACGTACATGAAAGACAAGCCAAAAAGGACAACGTAGGCGTAATCCCTCCGACAGCAGAAAAGTCAAAAATGTATTATTGAAACGCGACCTAGTTCGGCTAGGGAGATTATCGTGGATGTCACCCTTTTTTTGTTTTCTCTACAGTGGCGCCCGGACACCAACACAGGGATAGTTAATCCATCTAACTCTCTGTCTTTTTTCTCTCTGTCTCTCTCTCACACATACATGCGAGCAAATACGCACGTACAAACACACATATATGTCATATTGCCTTTTTCATTTAATTAACATTGACCTCAAGTCAGTGATTTTCAAACCTTTTCGGGTGGCGCCGCTTTAGATATATGGCAAGAACCCCTCACATCCTTTACAACCTCCCACCATGTAAGCTTCCTTCTGCCTTGGCATTTACAGTGGGATTACCTGTTCTCTTTCTCGTTGCCTTTTTCTTCCCCCGGACAATTCCAAAACAATTCCTAAATTGCCAGATACCCGTGTCATGTTGCAGTCTCACCAATTAGAGAGGTTAGTTGCGTATCCTTTACAGGACGTTGCAGAACCAACCCCAGCAGCCCCTGGCTGTTGTGTGGTTTCACTAGGCAAATTTACTACGTTCAGTAGTTTGTCATTGCTTCCTAAACGGTCGGCTCCCTGATACCACTGTCGAAACCAACGCAAGGCGCATGGCCCGCAGCTGGGATTGAACTCGGCATTACGAAGCGTTCGCATCGACTTAGCCACAGAGCCGACGTCTCACCGATAGTGGTACTGAAAAGACAAATAACCCCCGCATACGTGTCGACGTACCCTGACTACTAACCTAGTAGGGAAGGTCACTAACCATTAAGCAGCAGTAGCATTTAAGAGTAGTAGAGCCCTTGAATAACTATAATGATATCGTAAGTGAAGTAACTCCTTCCGTACCGGGGAACTCATAGCGCGTTCATTTTTATTTTAAATGTATAGTACACTTTTCTTTACACTTTCTGTCCCAATAATATTTTATGTTAACTCATCCTAACTCAGTTATTACTATAAATTCTTCGGCGCCAATGCTGTAATTTCCAAAAATAAATGACTAAAAATTTTGTTCAAAGGTACTCAAACTGTAGAACAAAGTAAACAGTAAAGGTCGCTTTTCCATGGCTTTAGTATTTTTTAGATCAATCGGTACTCAGTGGGTGAAGTGGTCAATATCACAGCGGCCGCCTTTAGTTTCTAAGACTTTTCCTGATACTTATTTTTTTTTAACTGTTTGTCTTTGACAGGACCTGAAACCATGGCCCACGGATCCACAGGCTTGCGTTTAGCTGGCACACCACGGCCGCTCGCAAACTGTAGGATAGCCTGTGTTAAACTTAGAACCACTTGGACTTCAAAGATGTGAAGGATCTTGTTCCTGCCAGTGGAGCATCGGGCAAGTTATGTTAGACTCATCTGCATAGGTCGAAAGGCCCTAGATGGGGGATGTGGTCAACACTACGCCGCTCTCCTTTACTTCTCAAGCCATGACATGGTTTTAGTTTTAGTGTGGGTCGCCTGGGGAGCTATGGTTATTTCTGAAAAACAATCTGAATGCTTTGATCTGGTTTCAAAACCAAGACATTCATGCCAGTAGATGTGATTCTAGCCACTATATTATCATAGCTCTCTTCTTAGCATGCCGTATGTCACGTAAAATGGTTCCAGTAGCATTCAACATTTCTAAAAAAAAAAAATAATAATAATAATTTCATACCACCACAACCAACAGTTTACAACCTGAACCCTCTCCCCCTCCCCCACCAATGCATAATTTTCGCTGCCCCCCCCCCCCCCCTTTTCCCCCCAAAAAAAATTTCATACACCAAATATTCAGAAACATTAATGTAACTACTGCCAGTTATGACCTGAACTATCTTCCCAAAATAAATAAGTTGTTTTTGAAGGCGCAATACATTAGTTAATATGGTAACTTGCCCGGGAGGGGTGGGTGGAAAAGAGGGGGGGGGGGGGGGGGGGGGGACTATGCAACGGAACAAATCCTGACTTTAAATGTCTTCCAAAAGCTTACACATAATTGTTAATATAAGCACATACACTATAAATTAATGTAAAGCTTCCATGAACAAAATGAAGTCTTGAACAACGTTTAATTGGGACAGGTAAGGTAGGTTAAAACACGACTAAGAAGCGATCTTATCAACAGAGTGTATGTATGTGTGTTCACATATCTGTTTAATCAACCCACATACTTAACATAATAAAGATGTTTAATAGATCGCGCACGCATCACGTGACAAGAAAGTTGCTTTAGGCCAAAGAAAAGAACATACTCTTAGTTTTAAATTATTAAAACCCGCAGTTTATGACCTGTAGATGTCTCAGTGTTTGATCCTTTAGAAATGGCAATCGTCCATTCATTATGTGCATCGTAGATCCCGCTGGAGATTAAAATCGCATTAGTTCGTACAAAGCTGGGACCGGTACACAAAAACACGCACACGGCATTCACCTTTTCATAGACGCAGACTATATGTATCTATCAATAATAGGAATAAACTCACAGGGAGCAAGTACAACAGGGATCTACCAGTCGTCAGTAGAAATGATCCTCGTCGACAAGTGTTTCGGCCCACGATTCTCCTAGATACTTTCGGAAGTGGGCCCGCCTGAGTTCATGGAGCTCATGGCTGGTACCCTGCTGCACGAAATTACCGGATGGTGTTTTTCTTTCGGATAGGGACAAGACGACTTGGTGGTTTCGCAGAAGGTACTGTGAGATAAGAAGCCGCCGCGGTAGCTTAATTAAAGCAGTCAGCATACCTGGACGACCGAGCGACAAGCTTACGATTGGTTTACCGGACATATGTTGGACTTTTGTTAGCAGGTGTCAGAGGATCACTGGCTGACAATTCGGATACGATGGACTTTCAAGGGGTGAGAAACCCTTTTCCGCTAGACACCCAGACCAGCTCACCGAGGCCCGTCCCCTACGTTGTTCCGTTGCGTCCAAAGCCAACTCGAGGCCCTTTCGGCTGCCTCGCCCAGTTTTTTAAATGTTCGTTTCCGTTCATGACCGCGCAATCCTAGTTCTTTAACCACATTGTAGAGCGAAGTGGAAACGAGGCCTCTCGCTCCCACTTCGACGGCAAAGACCCGTACCGTGTACGCCTCGTTTCTCCTCAGACCGGCTGCTAAGTCACAATATTTCTCGAGCTTATATGTGTGACTCTCGTCCATACGCGACTCATACGGGACAGTAAGCTCAATCAGGATGAGCTGCCGTTTCTGCGCAGAGTGGAGAACTATGTCAGGTCGCAGGCCGGTCTTCCGGATTAACTCGGAGTACCTTTCATGGCCCGGCAGATCAACCGCCAGTAACCAGTCCCTCGCAGAGTCTAGCACAGATGGAGCGAATGCGTTTCGGTTGACATTACCTTTTGGAACCTGCCCTGTGCATCGTAGATCCCGCTGGAGATTAAAATCGCATTAGTTCGTACAAAGCGGGGACCGGTACACAAACACACGCACACGACATTCACCTTTTCATAGACGCAGACTATATGTATCTATCAATAAGAATAAACTCCACAGGGAAGCATGTACAGCAGGGGTCTACCAATCATCAGTAGAAGTAACCTCTCGTCGACACATGTTTCGGCCCACGAGCTCCTAGACATTTTCAGAGAGTGGGCCCACCTGAGTTTATGAAGCTCAGGGTTGGTTTCCCCTCCTGCACGTATTACCGGATGTTATTCGGACAGGGACAAGACGAATGGGTGATTTGCAAAAGGTACTGTGAGATAATTTTTCCGAATTGGAATTATGTGCTTACTGCTAAAGATTATGTCGGAGCGCTTTTGTGAAGGTTACGAGTGCTACAATGTGCGTTCTTAATGCATAACTGATCACTTCGTATGCCCCAAATCATAAAAACATATGCACCCAGTACCACTGGCGGTCTGAAAAGAGATCATTTACATTAATTATTTCCACACGGTGTAAGTTTTATAATAAGTCGTAATTAGATTGTGGCTGAATTGGTCACAGTTTTCACTACACACACAATAAAACGTGTTAAGAATAATTTGTCCCGACCTGGCGATAGTCAGCCAGATATAAAAATGTGAAATATGTTAACTTTAGCATAGATCGCAATGAGGTCGCAAGGAAATGTCAAAGTTGATTAAAACAATGGAGAAAATCTGAAGGAATGCCTTTGATATACTATTCTTTTCAAACTATGAAGCTATGAAATGACAACGACAGGTTTCGGGGAGATCACACGTAGGAAAATGAGACGTGAGCCACCTGATGAAATCTTGAGAGTGTTTTACAAAGAAAAGTTGAGGTTTGTCAACGTCATGGAATGCAGGCACAGAAAAGCGGCAATGCCGTATTTGCCAACAGCGACATTTGTGTATGTGTGTGTGTGTGTGTGTATACATATATATACACACACACACACACACATATATATATATATATATATATATATATATATATATATATATATATATATAGCGATAGAGAGAGATGACATCATGGATTTATATATATATATATATATATATATATATATATATATATATATATATATATATATATATTTACATATAGCGAGAGAGAGAGAGACAGAGAGACAGAGAGGGACAGAGAGAGAGAGAGAGAGAGAGAGAGAGAGAGAGAGAGAGAGAGAGAGATGACATCGTTGTTGTATAGCGGTTAGTTTGATTGCAAAGATGCGTTGATCAGATAAAAACCACAGAATATGCAGGACAACTGTTTGATTTGACTAGGTTCTTGGCTCGACCAACATCTTCAAATGGGTAAGTGGGAAGTATCACAGAATAAATATCGAAGTTCTCTAATATGTATGATAATGACTGTCTCAGCGAATCCTGATGTATACACAGTAAAAATAAAAAGTGAAGGATCTTCACACATCAGTGGCGTATCAGTGCTAGACTGATACTTTTACAGACCAACAGAGTAACAGCATTATGCCGGCCACCCTTACTTTCCATGAATCCTCCTGTGCTCATTTTAGTCTTGGTTGACCTTTAGGCCATTTAAAAAAAAAACAATATCCGACTCGATGTGGATTTGAAAGCACTACTTTTGGTAATTAATTTATAACTTACCCCTGACGTCACGACAACGTCACGGGAGACATTCCCAATAAATTCTAGGGTGTTCGGGTTGTATTTTCTCGCGATTTATCTACAGCCAAGTTTAGGGTAAGGGTTAGGGTTAGGGTTAGCATTAGAAGACACTAGATGAACACTCAAAAAAAGCACCACACAACAGCACACTTCCACCCCTTGAAATAATGGACTGTCGGGTCAGCTGTGGATTTCCCACGGGGATTTCGTGTTTGGGGTACGTTATAAATTAAGAACCCTACTTTTAACTGAATTCCGGGCTGTCCTTAAGTAAAGGCCGTGTTTGTCTGGCCGTGTCCAGACCATCATTTCATCCAGTGTTACCCGACTATGAGCATGAAAGATGTCGACAACTCAGCTGATGTTCTGTGGAGTAAACTCTGCAGAAGGACGACCAGTCCGTTTTGTATCAGGCATTGAGAATTGACCTCATTTAGCTTGGTCACAACGATGTACCCAGTATCAGACAGTGCTAACATCCACTGTTGGATCTCCATAACCCCCGTGTGGGTTCCTGGGCGCCATTGTGGGGGAAAACAAGAATAGACCCACAGCATCTCCAAATAGCATGTCGAAGGAGTAGACTAGCTGGGTAATTCTGAAGTCGGAGCGCATCTGTCCGAGCGAAAGGAACAACCAACTGCACACAAAGCCAGTAAAACGGATGTACACGCAAGGCTCAGACTCTGTTACAAAGCTAAAGTCCACATGGATGAACAACTATGACTTTCCCCAGTTAACAGCCGGTGAACAAAGAAGAAGAACCCCCATAAACATTCATCAAACGTTCGTGGAATAGAATTGGCTTCTCGCCATCAGCACTGAAGAATTCTATTAGATTACTCTGTTTTAACCGAACGTTGCTGGAAGCCATTTGAAACCTGTTGTAGTGGTGCCACCTCTTATTGTCAGTTGAGCAGATTGATAATGCAATACAGTGCAAAAGAGTGTTTGAGCAATCCTGAGAAATTCTGCTTTGCAGACTGCCACGATACTTTCAGGCTTTAGTCGCATGCAGACTTTTCAGGAACACTGACAGATCGCTCAACATTTTGAACATGAAATAACCAGAAATGTTTGAAACGCTACACAGATGATCAATACGAAACGTTTTTTGTTCCAACAATTGTCTCTCCCGTCAATGTACGAGAGTTATAAAGGTCTAGGGCGACCAGCTCCACCACATACAGAACATCACCGTTTTTCACCTTTACCTTTTTACAGGATGAATAAACGTTGCCCTTCCAACGCAGACACTTCTAGGTTAATAACCACTCGCACAAACAAACGACGTTAGGTCATGGCAAGCTGTCAGCCTAAGATGGCCAAGTTTTTTCCGGACTCAGTCAACGATTAAGCAGCCATTCACTTGTATATTCACTCGACTTTCACTCTTTCAGCGCCGTCAGTTACACTGTCCCATGTCCCAGGATCGATTTTTTTTTATTTTATAATGACAGAAAACACAAAGTATACACCATGGATATCAGTCGACAAAGGTCAAATCAATTGACGCTGTATAATTTATGTCATCTGTATAGTGCAATAATCTTACAATTTCCAGTCAAGTCAATCTTTAAGTGATAGAATCGTATGGTACTGTAGCGTTAATGATTCTCCAGTTACTTGTAAAGACGTAAACTTGTCACGTATACGGTGAATATCCTCTTCATTTAATAGCTAAAGCAATATTTTTTTTTCTCAGGAAGCATACTATTGAATAATTGTTTTTACCGATCTTCGTATCTGTTGTCTAACTGCGCTTCCACCGACTGGCCTTACACCACTGTTTTGTTTCCTTACCTAAAAATATATCCGGTTGTCGGTTTCGATTTTTTTACATTAAAAGATATCTAACCATACCTGAAGTAGAACAAGCCAGCTACACCTTACGTTGGTTTCGATTGAACGTTGCGACTAGCCTGCATTCATCATCATATGATATGAATAGACAATGTTACAATTACACAAAAAGAATACACACAATAACTTAACTGGAGACTCTCACAGAAATCCTTACATGTTTGTGTGGTCAGTTAAAGCTCTGAAACGTATGTGAAAACATGAATTGAACACTAGTCAGAAATAAGTGTTGCAGGCATGTATCATAACTGAACAATGTTAGATAATGCTGTGCGTAACGTTAAGTCTCTTACACGAGTGGAACCATTTAGATAAAGCGTTCCAGGGAGACTTACGGACTTTTTCACTGGCCTGGCTAGATCTGATTGCCGTAACGTCCACGGCAAAGATAACTTGGTGGACCTGACAACGGAACTGTATTGGCCTCGGCTTGAGAACACTGTTTGGCACATTATAAAGATGTTGCCTAAACTAACCTAAACTTCTCTGCCAGCTGGAGTCCCGTTTTACCGATGTTTTTCAAGCTATATCGTTTGCCGATGATTCCATGAAGTACATTTCGTCTAGTGCAATAATATCCGTCACATAGGTGACATTTAGCATTCGGGAATGCCAGACTATTCATCTGAACCACACATGAAGTTCTGAATGCATGTATATGACAAGAGACAGTGCCTAAGTGCGACTCAGAGGTTGGGGCGTAACCTACTCTCGACTATGTTCTGTACTTCGGTTCGTCGACGGAGACAGAAGGACAGGGGGTACTCGTTCGTGGATTCTGCCAGTTTTCAGGATTTAGCCACGGGAGCACCCCATGATGCTAGTAACTGATTTCAGTCACCCGGAAAGCAATAACTTCTTAAATGGAAATGTAGTGGTTGAAATCAAACAGAAAACTGCAGAGGCAAATGTTGCTTGCAACAGACTGCAGAGTGTCCGGAGATCAAACAACTACAGCACTAAAACTAAACTCAGGATATACAAAACATGCGTTAGGACAGTTCTCCTCTATTCAGCAGAAACTTGGAAAATAGACAGAAAGATAGGGAGCTTGCTCAGAGGTTTGAAGCGAAGACTTCTCGGGGGTTTGGCGGGGTTCAAATGTAGAGATGAAAATCACAAATTCTAGATTACAACAATTAACAGACTTCGAAAATGTAAATTTAGAAATCAAAACACAAAGATGGGGGGGGGGGGGCGAGGAGGGGGGGGGTGGGGTGGATTGGACACGTCTTTAGAATAAAGAAAGAGAGACGGCAGAGACAGGCAGTGGAATGGACACCACAAGGACAGCGAGGAAGAGGCAGGTCCAGAGGCACTTGGAGGCTAACGTTTAAAGGTGAAGTCAACGCTACGAGAAGGAAAAAACTGGATATAGACAGCATGGCTCGAACTGAGTGGTGACAGTTGGTTTCTGCCTTAGGTGTCTCTGGGCGAAATGAGGATTGATTGATCGATATGACAAGAGATGTACCTAAGTGGGACTCATAGGTTGCGGAGTAACTTTCTCTCGTCTATGTTGTGTTCTTCCTTTCGTCGCCTTAGACAGATGAACCAGGGGGTACTAGTGTGTAGATTCTGCCAACTCTCAGGATTGTAGTCACGGGAGACTCTCTAGAAGACTGGCAATTACTGAGGCTAGCTGGAAAACGGCTGACCAGCCCTCTGGTCTTTTCCCGTCACTGCATTGTGTCGTTTTCGCAAAAAGAATCTATGAAAGTACGTAGCATCTGCGTGTTCGGCTCCGGGCCGTTCAGAACGTGACGTTGTGAAAATATGCTTATCTATTTCCTTAGGGTCGGCTTCTGTGGCTTAGACGCTGCGAACGCGCTTCGTAACGCCGGCGTGCCGGGTTTGATCCCAGCTGCTGGCCTTACACCTTACGTTGGTTTCGACTGTGGTATAGAGAAGCCATAAATCAATGGCAAACTACTGGACGCACACTTGCCTAAAAAAATAATAACCAAAAAGTACTGGGATTGGTTCTGCAACGTCATGTAACGGATACGCAACTAATTATTTTCTTAGGTTAAAGTCCTTCGTCTTTAACCACCTAAAGTCCTTCCATGTATGCTGATTGGTGCTTTTTTTTTTGTTCTCCCCCCCCCCCTCTCTCTCTCTCTCTCTCTCTCTCTCTCTCTCTCTCTCTCTCTCTCTCTCTCTCTCTCTCTCTCTCTCTCCATTTATTTATTTGAACGTTGGATCTGGACAAAGCATTTTTCAGTTATACTTTTGGCAAATGTTATCAATAATTTCCTAACTTTTCTCCAGTGTATTTTCATTCTGTCTTTATTGACTCGAATTTAGCACCATTTATTCTAGATCTAGCCCTGCTTACCCAGTACGCGTAAAGGCGGGGAAAAGGGTATTTACTTCACAACATATTCACGCTCGCCTGCAGATTCCGACGTCGGGAGTTCATGTGGGGACAGAGTTTTTTTTTTTTTTTTAATAACCTTGGCTCACAGGTCCACCCACCCTTAAATTGGTACCAGGTAAAAGTACTGGGAAGTACAAGTGACCGGCCTGATGTTGACCGTATCCCCAGGAAGTGCCGATTGGTCTATAAAATATAGGTCTAGCCTGAGGGCATGGAAAAGGGTCTCTTATTTTACTTAAACGACATTCAAATGGAATGAACAGAAAAGTTACTACTGTACCTAAATCAAAGTAAAGTAAAGGACCCTTTCACGCCTATGGGCGTGCTTGATATATAGGGATAGACCTATGTAAGGTCAACGTCACACTGACTGCCCTTACTTCTAGGACTTTACCTGGTATCCATTTAAGGCTGGGTCGACCTAGGCGTCAAGGTCATTTTTGGAAAAATTCCTGCTCAATCAGGACTTGAACCAATGACTAACAGCTCCACAGGCAATTCTGTATACCAGCTGTTTTCAACCTATGGGTCCCAACTTTTTGTTGTTGTTGTTGTTGAACGACCTTTAACAGGGGTCGCCAAAGACCATCTCAAAACAAATATTCATTGATGTTATGAAGTAGCGATGAAACTAACCGTCGCTGGGAGTCGCCACAACACGAGGAACTGTAGTAAATGATCGCGGCATTAAGAAGGTTGAGAAGCACTGCTCTACACGCTACACTACAGAGGCTTCATACTGTACCTACAGAAGTATTTAAATTTTCAATGTTTCAGCTATGATTTTGTATAATTAGAAGATGTCCTACAGATAGTGTTACTAATGAGATTTAAAGTTTTAAGTCTTGTAATCGCAGTTCTTATTGTGTTCACTGCCATTTCTGTGGTACACTTCAAACTGTATGAACTTTTCTTTCTGTGGTCACAGGCATTTGTACGTTCCAAGACCTTGTGTGTTCACTTTTTCTTTTTTCTGTTAGGTATTTTGTGGTAACCGTTATTTCTGATTTTACTGGTCTGACTGTGTTCACTGTTTATGTTATGCTAACTATTCATTTGAGATCATAATTCTGTTTGTGTTTACTATTGTTATTTTCTAACTGCTTTAACAAAGGATAGTTGACAACGATAATAAGGGCATACCATCTTTTATATGAAATATAATGATACCCCTGCTTAATAAATGTCTCTACAATTCATAGCAGTAGTCTCACACTTCATAAAGTAACTTTCACTCTTACCTGTTTATCAAATGTAAATATTAATTTCTCTACAATTCATAGCAGTAGTCTCACACTTCATAAAGTAACTTTCACTCTTACCTGTTTATCAAATGTAAATATAGTCCATAGCACACGAACAAGCCGAGCACCTTACACACAAGGTACGTCTCTGAACAGAGCGTCGTAGGCGGTAACACGAAATGTGTAAACCCCAAACTGATTGCGAAGAGCTGTGTGACAGACTGGCTGACTTCCTAATGTCACGTATGCAATAAAAGCTGGGTATTTTATATAGGCTGTTATTACCTGTTTAAGAAAGAGTTGCAACTGTTGTGAACCGGAAAATAGATACAAAGAAAACATTGGGCTGCCACAAGGAGGGTGGGTAGGTGGGGGTGGATCTGTTGTGGGCTTAGTCCCGAGTAAATTTTAATTGGCGAGGTTCAAGGAACCTGCCCTTGTCTAACTGCACAATTAGTATTATTATTATTATTATTGTTATAGGAAGCCGCCGCTGTCTAGAGGCTAGACTATCGCCTGCGGATTAGAGGGTCGTGGGTTCGGTTCTTGACGAGGGCCGTATTTTTTTTACAAAGAACCTTGGCTTCCAGATGGACTCAGCCTTAAGTGGGTACCAGGTGCAGTCCTGGGTAGTAAAGATGACCGGCGTGATGCTGACCTCATCACCCACTAAGTATCGTTTAGTCTATAAAATATAGGTCCAGCCCTACATACCCAATACGGCTAAAAGGCGTGGAAAAGGGTCTTTTCCTTTTACTGTTTTTTTTTTAATTGTTGTTGTTATTATTATTATTATTAATATTAATAATATTATTATGTGCAAAACAGAAAATAAACATAATATTTAGTTGAAATATTCTTTTTTTTTTTCTGCAGCATTACGAGGGACTGATGTTCACTTGGGCATAAATTATTGACCTAAATTCATCTCCATGACTGACATTATGTTTTTATAGCGGTTACTTCAAATGCCTGTAGATTTAACTTGATGTCCCAGTTTGCATTTAATTCCATCAAATTTAAGGCTTACAGTCTGTTTCAGAAGTCGTGGCCAACATCAGGAATCTCTAACCCAGTAACTGTTCGGTTTAAGTTGTTGAAATGTCCAGACAACCTGCTAGTAATCATGTCCTTGTGAGCATTTTTTTTAACGTTGATAAGCATCTAGTTTTCATCTTGTGTTATTCGTGGTGCACGTGGACAAACAACAGCAGCAACAACAACAACAACAAGCAGAAACAAAAACAGCCACCGATCCAAGGCAAACAGTTAGCATCTTACAGTTAATTTAGTAACAGGAAGTTTTCAAAACAACAAATTGCAAGAGTTTTATAAGCGTTTCACTCAAGTGGTCAACTCCAGCATAAGCCTCCAGTGAATTACATGAGCACAGCATTTCATGATGTGGAGAAAAGTCTATCAAAATAATTACTACGTAGCTGCACACGTGAATTGATTACCAAACAATCTCAATACGTAATGTCAGTTACTGTGTAATCTACTTGTTCAGTATGGGAACCTTTCTTCACGCATTTAGGCGTACTGGTTATAAAAGGTTAAACTCATATTTTATATATCACACGGCACTTGGTAGGTGAAGTGGTCAGCATTACGCCGGGTGCCTTTTCCTCCTAGGACTGTACCTGGTATACTCCAGAATAGATCGACCAGTGGTCAAGGTCATTCTTGAAAAAAATGTCCGGCACTCTAGTACCCGAACCCATGACCTTTCGATCCACATGCGAGCATCTAACCGCTAGACCACAGAGGCTCCTTTCTAATTGTTCAGGTTACACAAGTTATTAGTCAAACAAAGATCAAGAAATGTGCCGCTTTAAGGAAACAGCAGCACCTGTGCAATTAAAAATATTAAATGATATGGAGCTGTGCAATCTAAGGTAGCATGCAAAAATTCGCGTTGATCTGTACATAATTTTTCTAGATATTTGTGAAAGTCTGAGGACACAACTGTTGAAACGCATTATGGTTGTCCGTTTCGTGAGGAAATGAAGTTTTACGAAGGTGGGTTGTCGGCCCCTCTCTTCAGTCTCTAATCTCGAAGGCCAGAGTTCATTTTTTAACAAGGCAATGCACTAAAATTAATGTTAATACATAATTAGAGAAGCAATTAGTCCCCTTGAACATTTTTAGGGGGAGTTGGGGTGATCAAGGTAACTGAATTCCCCAGATTGCGACGTCTGTGATAGTAAACGGGTATTTTATTTCACAAACATCAACAATAGACCTATTCTAGTAGTCGTAGAATATAGCCCTGTAGCTAGAATGCCTACCTGTCGGCTTGGTTGCTACGTACTCTGACATCCCTACTGGCAGCTTAGATAATGTCATGTATACAAAAACATCTAGTCAGACAACTATCTAAGACAACACACGTAACTGCCATGAACATGTTTCTAGGTCAGTGTTATCCAAACGGTTATTGACGACCCAATAGTGGTTAGCGGATATGTCCAAGCGAGCCGCCCAAAATGCATGACCAATCGTGTAGTGGCTAAATGATTCAGGCACTATATTGCTACATAGCCAGTGAGACGTTGTGTACGACTGTTTGATGTAGACTTGTGTAGGAATAATTTCCCTCGTTTGGACGAACCACAGGCAGGAACAGTTCTAATAATACTTTTCTAGTTTCGAAACACAATTAATTGGCTTGTCGATACAATCCGTTACGGTCGAGTGGATTTCTTTCAGTGTTCTGGGTTTTATCCCATTTGGATCTGTCTGTCTCTCTGTCTCTCTCTCTCTCTCAGCCTACCTGCCAGCCTCTCATTCCCTCTGTCTATCCGTCCATGTGTCTGTCTCTACGCAGAGCGGTTATACACTTCCCAGAAGCGTCGCACAGTGCATACACTCTGTAGCTGCAGCAACCATACGTGTTGATCTCCATAAAGCTGCACTCATGAATCCAACGAAGCATCCTGTAGACCTTTAGAGCGTGAGGGAAAAGGTTTGACCTGGCTACTACATTGCTGCGGAGCACCTGTAACAGGCAGGTCTTGCTAAGCTTGAGATAAGAAGAAACACCACAGCAGAGCATATACAGCAGGAGTCTACCACTCATTAGTAGAAGTGATCCCTCGTCCACAATTGCTTCAGCCCACGAGCTCCTAGACAATTTCAGAGAGTTGACCCACCTAGTTCATGAAGTTCAGGCTTGATCTGCTCCTGCTGCACGTATTACCGGATGTTCTCGGACAGGGACAAGACGAAATTGGTGACTATGCAACGGATACTGTGAGATTCAAAGTTTATTTATATTCGATGCGGTAGCCTATTAGAACAGCCGGCATACTTTAACGACCAAGTGAAAAGCTTACGGTTGGTTCATTGGACACTTGTTAGACTTTGTTGGCAATTGGCAGTGGGACACTGGCAGTGGGACACTGGCAGACAATACAATATATGTAGCCAAGTGAGCAGTATTCTTATCTGTCGGTTTGAAGGTCGTATTCTCACTACACCAGTGGCTCACAACCTTCCTAATGCCGCTACTTGTTAACACAGTTTCTCATGTTTTAGCGACCCTCAACCATACAGTTATATTTGTTGCTACTTCAGAACTTCAGTGAATGTTTGTTATGCTATGGTCTTTGGCGATCCCAGTGAAAGCGTCGTTTGATACAAAAAGGCTCACCACCCACAGGTTGAGAACCGCTGCACAACACCATAAAGATGTTTTTTTTTTAAAAATAATATGATTGTGCTAAGCTTCACTATTAAAATTGGTACCAAAGCAAAAGCTGCCAGCAATAGCAATCATGCCATCCAAGTGTTAATTCGTCTACAATAAAATGCGTCCATCTTTATACGCATTGTCCGCTTTAAAGCATCGACATAGGAAATTAAAGTACTTTTATATGAATATCTCAACTGCTTAAGACTATAGCCACACACATCACTTTTACAGAGGAATGTTTAGTTAGTAGAACTAATTTCTTCCAAATATAATTGTCACCTATGTTTTACTCCGTTGTAAAGAGCAGAAATAAAGAACGATAGTTAACTACTAATACAGAGCAGAAATATCGAAAACTATTTAACTACTAATACAAAGCAGAAAAAAAGAACGATAGTTAACTACTAATACTGAGCAGTAATATCGAAAAATATTTAACTACTAATACAGAGCAGATAGAACAATAGTTAACTACTAATACAGAGCAGATAGAACAATAGTTAACTACTAATACAAAGCAGACAGAACAATAGTTAACTACTAATACAGAGAAGACATAGAGAACAATAGCTAACTACTAATACAGAGCAGAAATATAGAAAATATTTACCTACTTAAGCAGAGCAGAAATATAGAAAAATATTTAACTACTAATACAGTGCAGAAATAAAGAAAAATATTAACTATTAATACAGAGCGGAATAATAGAAATATTTGTAACTACTAATACAGAGCAGAAATGTAGAAAAAAAATTAAACTACTCATACAAAGCAGAAATATAGAACGCTAGTTAACTACTTATACAGAGCAGAAGTATAGGGCACTATTTAACTACAAATACACTAGCTCCATGTATCCAATATACCTGAAGACGTGAAAAGAGTCCTTCGCTTTACTTTACAGATACACTAGATACTTCCGTTATTTCTCTCTCCCTCTCTCTTTCTCTCTCTCTCTCTCTCTCTCTCTCTCTCTCTCTCTCTTTCTCTCTCTCTCTGTCTCTCTCTGTCTCTCTCTGTCTCTCTCTGTCTCTCTCTCTCTCTCTGTGTGTGTGTGTGTGTGTGTGTTTATATGCATTTCATTGCATATCACATCTCTTAGGCTGTTTTGACCTGCCTCAGTGGGCTTTCAGACCAACGATTACAGGGTCAAATGGCAAGCGAGATAGCCATTGTGTTACTGCTGCTACTGGGAGGTGTCTCTATGTGAATAATACTATGAAAATAAAGTGTACCCCCCCCCCCCCCCCCCCCATGTGTCGATTTTATCTAAGACTGTTTTTGTTGCTTTCATATAGTGGTAATTTTTCAGCGGTAAGTTCTGGGTGTACGTTTAATTCCGCATCGTGGTCTTGTTCCAGAACTTGAGTTTTCCGTGCAGATTTGTTTCACATGTCGACTTGTTTGTATGCAGACTGTTGCTTCTTCGCTTCTCAGGCAGATGCACACAGGCATCGAAGAAAACGCCCCTAATTAGTCGACCTTCACGAGTTGCCTTTCACCCGGCAGCTGCCCCCCCCCTCCCCCCCCTCCCCCCAGCAACCCCTACACCCACAGCAGGATTTTGGAACCCTCACATAAAACATGGGTTACACGGGCACAGGAAATAAATTCTATTTTATGTCTTTTGGGTACTTTTACCATTTGTTCAAGTATTTACTCAATGATCTACATGCGCACGATACTAATATATAAACGAGCTCTAATATGGATGATTCCTCTATATAATACAGTTGTATTTTGCTTTCCCATCAGGCGTGCACATATCCACATGCATTGTTTAAATAGTCAGCAATGTTGGCTTCCTGTTCGATTATTCCCGTTTAGACAAGCATATTTACTCTCCAAGCCTGGCTTCAAATCGTTGTGGGACAGCGTCTCAATTTTCCGGTACACCGATGCTCGCCATATCGCATATTTTCTCAACAAATTGGTTTCACTATAAATGCAAATAGAACTGATTAACATGAACATTAATCTGAATATTTGCCGATCAGTTGTGGGTGATGATCTCTGTTTCACTACCCAACAACGTTTTATGGTTCTGGAATATCTGATTGTCGGAACATATCTCCACAATTTGTTTCAGGGATAATTTTGTTTAAACATCATCATCGCCATGTTCACGTAAATCGGAGGAACTGCATTTGAGACAATATAAAAAAAGTACCAAAAACAACACACCGACACTAGAAAGTTCAACGAAAGGAATGGAACGGATGCAAAAACGATCAAAAACGTTTTCTCCTTTTAAATTATTCTTTGTGCGGCTAGGTGCGGCAGGTTAGCAGATGTTTGGGATCTGAGCTAGGTCACGCTCGGCTGCCCGGTATGCTGTGATGCTAACGAGTTTCAAAGTATTAGTTACTTATTCATAATTTCTTTTCCTTGGTCGTTCCCTACCTCTTCCATGTTGTATGCGCTTGTTTCTTGCATAATTAGATTCATCTTCATTAGGTGGCCAAACCATTTTAGTCTTTGCTTTTCCCTGAATTTGGGTTAAGATGTTGCTTCAATAGTTCTTCTAATTTCTAAGTTTCTTATATGTTTTCTTCTATTTTGTTTAGGGCCTTTCTCAAACTTGTTATTGCACAGGTGGTCAGCTTTCTTTCGTGTTCTTCAGCCAGTCTAAGTTTGACACTACTAGCACAAATTTGGAAAGCAGAATGCATTTATAATTTCCCTGTCTTGTTTCGATTTGGATAGCCGAATGTTTTGGAATTATAACCAGTTGATACACTGCAATATTGGTTTATTGAATTATTATTTCAATCTCTCTATAGATACAATGAACATTTTACTATAAGTCTTTATCAACAGAGTGATGTCCGTGTTTCACCGGGGCCCTCACGGGAAGCAAAGATATAGTGACACTGCACTCTACCAGGCATGTCGTAAGAGGCGACTAAGGGTAGGGTTGGGCTTGAGGTTGAATACCTCATCCTGTTTCATCGGGTTTGTAAGGGCTAGGAATTTGCAATACATAAGTTATATAAACGAGAAAAAGCACTTTAGACAGATTTCGTCATAATATTATTCAATGGAAAACATGGATTTATCAAAGAGAATTTTCCATTTAGCAAAAAAGGATTTGTTTAAACAGAGATGTGTAACGTTTGCTATTGTAGTGTCCGTCTGAGAAATTCTGGCGGATCCAGCTTTGGCAGTGAGATATTTTTTTAGAGACAATTTCTTTGTATTTGTACAGCGGCATATTGATCTTGTGGGTCATAGTGAACTTGAGTTAATGTTGTGGAGGTTTGAATTTTGCTTGAATTCACCAGACAGAGAGAGAGAGAGAGAGAGAGAGAGAGAGAGAGAGAGAGAGAGAGAGAGAGAGAGAGAGAGAGAGAGTGACACACACACACACACACAAACACTCTCACACACACACACTCACAGACACACACAAACACTCACACACACACATACACACACACACACAAACACTCTCTCACACACACACACACACACTCACAGACACACACAAACACTCACACACACACACACACACACACACTCACAGACACACACAAACACTCACACACACACACACATGAGGGAAAGTCATTAAGTAACAGCAAGTGTAAAGTAAGTAAGTAAGTAAAGGCCTCTATTCCAAGCCTTTAGGCGTATAAGGCTAGACCGATATTTTAAACACCA
This sequence comes from Candidula unifasciata, assembly GCA_905116865.2. Taxonomy (NCBI): domain Eukaryota; kingdom Metazoa; phylum Mollusca; class Gastropoda; order Stylommatophora; family Geomitridae; genus Candidula; species Candidula unifasciata. Next base: position 96,018 of record CAJHNH020000147.1, read on the forward strand.
ATCGGCACAAGATGGGTGATGTGGTCAGCATCAAGCCGGCCGCCTTTACTTCCCGGGGCTGCACCTGGTACCCACTCAAGGCTTGGTCAACCTGGGAGGCAAGGTCATTTTTAAAAAAAGTCCGGCTTCGCCAGGGAGCGAACCCACGACCTTCCGATCCACAGACGAGCGTCTAGCAGCTCCGACACGACGACTCCTAAAAGCAAGTGAACTAATAAGTTTTTTTTACAAACTATTATAAATATGTTCCTTATCCTTTTTCTCTTTATAGTCTCTCTGCCTTTCAACACATGTAATCCATTGATCCCCAGGATTGTGGATGCCTGCCAGGTAAAAACGTGTAACCAAAATTGACTACCATCTCATTGTCATTTGCAAATCTCTGATCCGCAAATGTTCTTTCAGTGAGCCAAACAAATGAAAGTCCGATGACGCCAAGTCTGTACGCTGGATGCTTCAGTACTTCAAACCACACAGTCTGTAGCCACTGTATGCGCAGCCGTGCGTGCGTGCGTGTGTGTGCGTGTGTGTGTGCGCGTGCTTGCGTGTGTGTGTGTGTATGTATATGTGTATGTATGTGTGTGTGTGTGTGCGTGCGTGCCTGAGAGCGTGAGTGGGTGTGTATGTGTGTTTGTGTTTGTGTGTGTGTGGGGGGGGGGGGGGAGGGGCGCTTTGTCATGTATCAACAAAACTCCTTTTGAGAAAAGAGCCCAGCGTTTCGATCAGATTGCGGGCTTCCGCTTGCTCATAAACTCGTCGCTGTAATTTGCTCTATTCACTGTTTCACCCCTTTCCTGGAAATGCGCCAATATAGAGCCAGTGACACCTTAAAAGACGGTTAGCATGACTGTCCCAACTGAAGTCTGTGCCTGGAATTTTTTGTTTTCTTTTGCGGTGACGCAGTGTGCTTCCATTACATCGACTGCATCTCACTCTCTGGTTCATACTGGTGTACCCAGGACTCATCGTATACAACAGTTCGATGGAGAAAAGCATCTAATTAGCGGGTATTACGGTCCTAATGCTCCTGGCAAACCATTTGCCTAGTGCTTTTGTTGATGCGACAGCTGCCATGGAACCTATTTGCTACTTACTTTCATATACTCACAGTCGTCCTGAACGGTTTTGTATGCAGCACCGTGACTCAAGGAAACTTCTAACTTGATTTTATGTAATGTTACTAGTCTCTTGATGCGCTGCTCTGTCTGCTACTTTACTGCCCCAGCAACCACGATAACGGGTCTTCTACTCCGCTTCTCATCACTGGCGTTAACCCTTCCGTTTTTAAATCTTTCCACATAATTTCCTCTGACACAAACAACTATCTATGTAGTAAACCTTCCTTCCTGTACAGATTTCAGACGGTTTAACAGTCCCTGTCGACAGACAATGAATAACATCCTCTCACTCTTCCATGGAGAGTGTTAACAGTGCTGCGGCGATCTTGTTCGAGCTGTTGCGCATGTGCTTATTGCAATATGGTCACCACGCGTACTCTTTGGTACTGCAAAGTGACAATTCTGTGTGCTAAAATTATATTTTTTTTTCTCTCTTCTGCATACTATTTCATGCAGACTAGGATACAAATGCCTTTACTTAATGACTTCAACTCGCAGATGCATACGTCTATATAAATAAAAATGTAAATTTTCGTTTGTTAGTGATGGCTAATGTTCCAAGCCATTTAATTATACCCATTTAGGCCGAGTTGGCCAAAATAATTATATAATTATATCCTACCTCCCTGATGGCGCTTATAATACGTAACAACATGACTAACAGGGAAAACACATTTCTAAATACCTCGACATGGCTTTTAAGCCTTCACAAGATATCATTTCTTTCATAAAGCCTTTTACAGTATGTACGTTCAAATGATATCATTTCTGTTATAAAGCCTTTTACAATATGTACGTTCACATGATATCATTTTTTTTATAAGGCGTATTACAGTATGAACGTTCACATGATATCTTTTCTTTCATTAAGATGTTTAAAATGTGTACGTTCACATGATATCATTTCTTTTATATGGCGTATTACTGTACGAACGTTAACATGATATAATTTCTTCCATAAGGCCAATTACAGTATTCTCATGATATCATTTCTTTCATAAAGCCTATTACAATATGTACGTTCACATGATATCATTTCTTTCATAAAGCCTTTTACAATATGTACGTTCACATGATATCATTTCTTTCATAAGGCCTATTACAGTATGTACGTTTACAAAATATTATTTTTTATATAACGCTAATTACAGTATGTACGCTCACATGATATTATTTCTTTCATATATTATTCTGAGCAGTCGAGAAGACGAATGCGACATTGCGTCAGAGCCATAAAGAGCATATTGTTTCTAGAAGCGTGGAAGAGTAGTCGGTGCTACATTGTTACAATATTGATATGATATTTACTAAACCATGCATTTCTACCCGTGGGAAAGTGCACCGGGCTATTGAGCAGCGCCAAGCCCCTGGAACGAACCAGGATCCGCTGGGTGGGTGGCGGCGGATGGTTCTATAAATACAGTTGAAACGCTAGGCTGGGGATAGCCTTTTGTCAATATAATCAATTTATTGTTTGGACAGAGTACCGTTGCTGCGTTTGTGTTGCTGGTTGGCCAGGGACCCTACTTCTATAACTTTGCGACGTACTCAGTGCTGGGGCTGAGCCTCTTTTTCAGCGTAAGACAGTCTGTACACAGGCTTGGACGTGCAATCAATAGGGACCCCATTCAAAGGCAATTACTGTTGGCGTGCTCAAAGACAGCGGAAATGCCGCTTTTAGCTGGAACCACGTGATCGAACTGACTTCCTCCGACCGTGCGAAGGTATTCGAGATATCTAGCGATGGAGCGATCTTGACAGTGAATGGATGAACGGACGATATCGGAGTTCACGTTGAAAACAAATAGACGAGGTCATTGTCAAATATTTTCTCAGACATCTGCCCAGACTTGATAAATTTAAGACTTTCAGGATTCCAGATCCTAGAAAAACTGGGAATGTTAAATTCTCAAACTTGTGTAAATAAAACATAATTTTAAAATAATTTTTTTCAGTGCCTTTGATAGCCAAAAAATCATTTTCTGGCTTCATGTTATAAAATGATTGTATTGCTTAGAAATGCAATGCAGTTTAGCTGAAAATAGTTTACCAAATACCGGTTTTCCTAAAATAAAACCTTTCCGTATATAAGCCTTTAACCAAATGTAACAGCTACCTCGAGTATAGCTATTATGTAAGATAGTCTGCCAACACACAAGGAAAGTATTGAATTATAAAGAAAAAAAAAATATGTTAACAATAGTTAGTTGCCTAACCTTTACAGGACATGCAGAACCAACCCCAGCATTTTTTAACTGTTGTGGTTTTACTAAGCAAATTTACGTCCAGTTGTCGAATATGTATATGAAAATGTAAATAAATATATTTTAAATAATATTATTAAATAAAATAGGATGAATTGAAAAGGAGGGTAAAAATAAGAGACAAGTCTGCGTAACCACTATTATCAACAGTTATGAGACAGAGAAGATGGTGCTACGATAGACACATTCTGAAAAGAAACCATCAGAGAATCCCCAAACCGTCATTACAATGGGATATAGAGGGATTAGGGAGGCGAGGACTCCCAAAAGAAACCGTAAGACGAACGTTGATAAGAGAGGCCGAAGCTGCTGGACTGGATTCCATCCCTGATTTTGGACTAATTTCACAGAATATAACGGAATGGAGGAATAGATTGCCAGCCGCATGTGACGTAAACCAGGACATTGAATGAATATTTGATATTATTATAGGCATTATTGTTTTCAATAAACTAAAGCAGCAAGATCAAATACCATCAAAAGTACTACATCTCAGAAGATCAGCTACAATAGCAAGAGGACGGCCGCGGGAAATAGATCGACAACATTAAAGACACTCTACGCCTTTACATCATGACAATAGTCAGTGGCAACCAACGTGCACTGGATCGCAAATTATTCCTCCCCATGACGCTTAACGGCAGAATTGATTTATAATGATGATGATGGTGAATACACTATAATTTGTATTTAATAGCAAAAAATTTAATATACCCTATATATAAAGGCCTTATAAAATCCTTTGTAGCAACATTCAATATAATACCCAGTCTTATTTTCTGGGTAACCCAGTATAAATGACTATGACTCTACATTTGAAGGAAATTTATGTAAGTATCGATGATTTAAATACGACGGTACGTTATCTGACAATACCACAACACGTGGGAATACACGAAAAAAGTTAGACAGTACATTCTTCTTTTCTTCGCCTGCCACTAATCCTCCAAGTGGTGTAGGACTTTAATTCATGCCAAGACGTACTATTTTATTATTGCTTGTATCTCCCTCTACGTCCTACCTCCTCTGTTTTATTTAACCTGCTGTGCCCGTTTTTTCTTCGTCATTTCCCTTCACCGGCTGTAAACTCCGACGAAAAGTTTTGGTTTCGTTACATATATGATTATATGTGTGTAGAATTTTAGTTCCTTGCACTCTCTGTGGTAGACGCACACAGACTTTGAAGGACGCCCTTAATTAGTCGACTCTTACAACATGCTTGTAAAAAACACGAAGTGGTTCTATTTTCTTTTTCTCAGGACTACAGGATCCGCATGGCGGTCATGTTCGTGCCGAAAGCGTGTGTAGGATGTGTGTGTGTGTGTGTGTGTGTGTGTATGTGAGTGAGTGTGTGTATGTGTGTGAGTAGGTGACTGAGTGTATGTGTGTGAGTGAGAATGTGAGAGTGTGTGTGTGAGATTGTGTGTGTGTGAGTGAGATTGTGTGTGTGTGTGTAGATATGTGTGTGTGAGTGTGAGTGAGTGTCTAGATATGTGTGTATAGCTTTGAGTGAGTGTGTGTGTGTGTGTGTGAGAGAGAGAGAGAGAGAGAGAGAGAGAGAGAGAAAGAGAGAGAAACTTTGGTAGCCTTTATGCCATCTGCTTTGGTTATTTCAGTGCAAGAACATTATAATTTTATTGTTACCAAGTTTTCGCTTACACAATATTAGAGCAATCAATTAAAACTTTCCGACGCAGCATCCACTAATTTTAGATGCAAACCGCCACTGCTTGATTGTATCATACATAATAATACAAAGTTGTTTTTGTTTTTTTTAATTTTAAACAGACGCATGCAATATATAGAGTTAATAGACATGTACATAATGTCATTCGATTGTTTCTTGGCATATATCAGCCACTTTTGTTTTTTCATAATCTTTAGAATTGAAAACCTAAAATTACTTCCTCATGTTAGAAATAATTTCATGGGGAAATTGTAAGAACAAATCATTCTGCCAAAAACATCAAGAAATACAAGAGCAAGAGCCTGATCATTTCGTATGAATTCAGCAAACTGGATTAACGGCGTTGTGTTATCTAAAATATATATAATACGAAAGTAAGAGAGCGCCCAAGAAGAAAACTAATCAAAATCATTAATGACTGTTCATTCACATGGAATTGATAAACAAATGGGTTAAGGTAAGGAGGAGTATAAAAGAAACCCTAAAACGAACGTTGATCAGAGAGGCCGAAGGTGCTGCTTCATCCATGACATCGAAATGATTGCACACGACAGAATAGACTGGAGGAATACACTGCGAACCCTATTGGATTTATGATGGACAAATGGTTGATAATCATGATAAAAGTAATGATGATAATGACTTGCATGATGATGTCAGTGATGATGATGACGATGCTGTTCTTTCACGGGGCATGATAACAATATATGCCACCCAGATCCTCTTGGATCCTTTATTATTTATTCCTAAAACATCTGACGGCAATAGTGTAATGTCGTAATGATGATTATTAAATATACTGAAGAAAGAATAACCACATAACACTAGTCGACAACTTTTCAGGTTTTCTGTATCAGAATTTAAATACAACCCTTTCTGACCGATTTTAACATTCTGATTTCAAATATCGTAATGAAATTCCCAAATTAATTGATATTTCAACATTAAATCACAGAGACAAACCTATAACATTTGTTTAAAGTTCAAAAATATTTTTTTTAGAAAAACATATTTCAACCCATTCCATCATTTATTGTAGTCATGCGATGAGATGTCCCTTGTCACAGCACAACAGTAATAACCAAACTCTCAAGGGGTGAAATGGCCTTTTTGTCTCTATAACAGCAATGAACTGGTGAAATTGATGACCATGCTCATCACTGATAGCGCCACAGATTGCCCAACCCAAATCAGATGAGAATCCAGAAAAACAATTTTTCAAAGACATGTTGCAGCTATGATTTTTTTTACTTCATAAGTAGATATTTTACTTTTTCATTGTAAGTCATATCTGTTATTTCCACACACAAAAGTGTAAACAAGTAACTTCAATGCCATCCATGCTGTCTCTTTCTTGCCATGCGACACGCAAGGAAATGAGTCATTGTAGACAATTGTTTTCGACTTAGCAGACCAGAAAATACTCCCTCTCTTTTTTTTTTAGCTTCACTCGATTTGATGAGATATTTGAAATTCTCTTATATTCTCCATTGCGTTGACAAAGTGTTTCTTGTAACCCAGCCTAATGTACAAAAGTGGCAACACAATCTTGTTAATGTCGACGAGTGCTGGGTTCCTAACGTTCCTACTACTTACTAGGTTGCAACGACTGCTTAATTAGATATTGTCCTGACGATAACGTTTTGAAAAGCTATCTATCCTACTCACAGAAAAAGAGTAATACCTGGTGTATGTACTCTGTAGTCTAAGCAGACGAGCCACCCCTTTTTAATTACCACAAAATGACCAGTGATGATGGCGATTTTTTTATACACATTCAGAAGCTGCCTAATTGTTTTATAATTTTATTTCAAATCAACTGCGTGACCAACTGAAAATAATTGGAAGACATTATAATTATTTAAAAAATCGACTTTGAGATACGACTTGAAAGAATCACTGAAAACCTCCACATTTCGGGTTTGTAATAAGCGCCTTTTGAAAGTTTCTAAAAACACAGACAATCTAACATCTTCTTAACAACTTTTGCCAGGAGAGTGCCCTGTTGCAATCTGTAGCCTAAAGTTCCGCCTTGTTCTTCTGTAAATTAAGATCTCTTACAAGATCATTCAGTTCACTTTGGATTATTAAGTATAGTCTAGTGGATGTAGTTTGCTCAAAATCTGGTACGCGTGAGGTTAATGGTTCAGGACCACCAATGTCCTCATCTTCATCAGGGGAAGCCGCTGAAAATGATTCTGTCACTTTGAACTGGTAGGTCATCGCCATGTGGTACATGATGTACTGCAGAGAGGATATTTAGATATTCCAATAGTCAGTATTGTTTCTTTTATATGCCTTTCCAATTTATAGGGACCATGCAAAAGTAACAGGGTTCTTATTACGTTTTCCTGCCCAAATTGTCGCATAACATCCCACACCCCCTGCTCTTGAAACTACCAACATCTTGTACACCTCACTGAAAATGTGATAGTTTCACATCTTAGATTTTTCCTCCATAAGTAAGTCTCTGTGTGTGTGTGTGTGTGTGTGTGTGTGTGTGTGTGTGTGTGTGTGTGTGTGTGTGTGTACTTATGTGTCAAGATGTCGGAATAAGTAGTCAGTTCTATCCTAATTCTCATATGGATGAAATATATTCAAATTTAGCCATATAGGTTGTTTTACTTATAGTGAAGTCAAATTCCTTTGGCCTAACTACCGCTTGGGAAGCGGATGGATTCCCCCCCCCCCCCAGCTGCTAGCTGTAGGGACGCTTAGATTTGCGCTCATTCTTGACTGAGCTTAAAGGATTTCTCCTTTAGAACCAACAGCACTCTGAAATAATAATGTTGAGTCGTTGGCTCGTATTGGTCTAAGGGATATCCTGTGGTCAATATACGCTCAACTTATTTTAGGAGTAGGGCAACTCAAGCTTTGGCACTACAAAATATATAAAATTCCTAGGCACCTGGACACCCCCACTACTATAAAGAGGTAGCCCCCAGGTTATTATAGTATACTATCATAGCCATGTTAACAGAGATTACACTTATTACTCACACAAACATAAAAGCTAGACAGTTAGAATGGTGAAACAGGGACACCCAAGTCAGCTATGAAAAGTTTTGCATGTAATAAGTACAATATAAATACAAAAATAAATGAATTGATAATCAAGAGTGATCAGTTAATGGAGTTCAGGAATTAATGATACAACCCAGATATTGAAGTAGCCAGATACAGTTCTTCGAGGGTACATGAGTTCATCATCGAAATCACAGCGTGCTGTGGAAAGAGAGCATTAAATGAATCAGATATCACTTATCCCAGTTCGTAGGTCAATGCTCATCTCAGTCCACGGTAATTCGGCTGTAGTTAACTCAGTAGGTAGTTATGCCTCGATTTGATCTGGTACAAGTCGACTGTCTTATAAGCGAGGACACATGAACTGCATAGGAACCCAACAAGACTCTTGGAGATTGTGGTGCCCGCTGACTCTCTCACAGGTCAGGACACAAGAACTGCATCAGAGCCCAACAAAGCTCTTGGAGACTGGTTCTCTGGATTGATGACATGGGTGTCTGCAATTGTCCACTAGTCCTGGAACTCACAAACTAGCTATTGCCATGTTCAGGAAGTGGCACAATGGGCAGGACTTTTGGGTATGCTTGGTGCCCAGAATGGTATGGGTTGGTGGTTGTTGGCTGGACTGTGATTCGTCTGCCTGATCTCTAAGGAGGTATCATCCTGTCAGATAATAACTCAGAATTAGTAATCACCCTTATTCACACACCAGCTCACCCCACACTCTGCTACCCTTCTCCATTCCTCAGAGTGTAACTCATAGAACAAGAGACAATGTCTCCCTTCATTTATCTGTCTGTAAATTAGTGCAACAGATAGAAGACAAGGTATATAGTGGAGATAGATAGACACTACCACACATAGATCATCCTCTCTCCACCCCCACATCTGCACTCGCAGACATACAATGTTTACAGTTAGTACCTATATACATTCCGTCTCCACAGGCCGTTCGCTACACACCCACTGAATCTGTGTTAAACACACTTTTGACTCAGAGCGCCTAGCTCTGACGTCACAACAGTTAACTTAAAAGATGACCCAGTTTCTATATTTCTGCTAGGAGGCACAAAACTTCGTTTGTCTGGTCAGAGAATAAATATGTGTAGGGTTTATATCTTTACGAATGGTGTGGGTTATGTAGAGCACAAACTATTTAGTCTGCACAGGGAAAGGTTTAATGTTCAGAGCCTGATCTCTGAACATCAAGAACGGCCCAACTCTGTGCGATCACACAGTTGAATCTTCCCTCTCTGCAGCAGTGGCCAACTTTAAAAAGACATATATTATGGTACTCGTAAACTATAATCAACTTACCGAAGCTTAGGAATTCTTCCAAAATAGTCTGGTACTTTGAATGCGCCAATTTTTACACAGACAGTATACACGTCTTGACACTTAGGAATCAGGCGAGAGAATGCCGCTAAAACCTAAACTTGACACTGACCATAAAATAGTTGTGTTAACAGCAAAACATCTTACATTAAAGAAACACAGAAAGAAATTAACCAAAAACAAGGATCTCATCAAGATAGCAAATCTGAAACAGGAAGGAGTAAAAGAACAGTTACAACAGAAAGTAGAGACAGCATTCAAACAACTTCCACATGTAGTTGGCAATATTGAGGAAGAATGGAGTAAATATAAAAACACTATGCTTAGTATTGCAGAAGAATTATGTGGAAAACGGAAGAGTCGAAACAGACGGAGAAAAAACAAATATTCACTTTGGTGGTGCGAAGAAGTAAAAGAAGCAATTAAAAAGAAAAAGGACTTATATAAACAGTGGATTTTTTGTTTTTTGTTTTTCATTTTGTTTTGAGAAAGCTTTTGACAGTGTCCATAGAGACGGTCTGTGGAAAATTTTACGACATTATGGAATTCCAGAAAAAATAGTCAACATAATTGCTCTCTTCTATAAAGACTTTTCCTGCAGTATAAAAAATTACAATACATATTTCCCAGTAAAGACGGGTGTAAGACAGGGATGCGTTAGGTCATCTCTCCTCTTCAACCTTGTGACTGATTGGATACTAAAGAACACAGTAAACAGGACATTAAGAGGCATACGATGGACTGCATTCCCCATGCTTGAGGACCTTGATTGTGCAGATGATATAGCACTCCTATCACATAAACATGAACATATACAAGAGAAAAGTAACAGACTAAACTGCACAGCAGAAATGGTGGGACTGAGAATAAATACAAAGAAAACTAAGATCGTGACAAACAGTCCAAACCAACAACCAGTGACCATAAGTAACCAATCACTTGAAAATGTAGAACATTTCACATATCTTGGCAGTGTGGTGTCCCTACTGGGAGGGACAGAGGAAGACATCCTGCCACGTCTGAACAAAGCTAGAGCTGCTTTTGGAAGGATGAGGCAAATCTTAAAATCCAACAATTATTGCAGAGGAACGAAACTCCGACTCTACAAGAGCATCATTTTGCCAGTTCTTCTTAATGGAGCGGAATGCTGGAGAATGACCAAAAAGGATGCACACAAGCTGTCCACCTTCCTCCACACATGTATACGTAGCATTATCAAAATTTTCTGGCCAGGTACAATCTCAAACACCAAACTACTTCCAGCCACAAACCAAGAAATTTTAGACAGTATGATTACCAAGAGAAGATTGAAATGGCTTGGCCACGTTATGAGAATGACTTCTGATATACCTGACAAACAGCTCTCACATGGACACCAGAGGGAAAGAGAAAACAGGGACGCCCTAAAACAACATGGAGACGAACGATGGAAAGTGACCTGAGTGCGGCATCTTTGACATGGAAAACTGCAATGAAGATTGCACATGACAGAAAAGCATGGACAGTCCTCTCTGAAGCCTCATGTGCCACTATGCCTAACGAGAACTGATGATGATGATAAACAGTGGATAAAATCAAAGAAAGAAGAAGATTAAATAAACTATAGACTGCAAAGGAGAGAAACCAACAGGAGTGTCAAGAAAGCAAAACAAGCATCCTGGGAACGTTTCGGTGAGTCATTAGCAGAAAATGAGAAAACAGCCAGCAGAAAATTTTTCAAAGTAGTTAAAAATATGCGGAAAAGAGATGAGAGCTACAACCCAACTGAAATAATTAATGATAAGACAGGAAGGCCATTGATAGATCCACCCGAGATAGCAGAAAGATGGAGGGAATACTTCAATGAGCTCTTTAATCCTCTAGGAGATCATCAGGAAAGAACAACTGAAGAGCACAGAGCAACAGTGTTAGAACCACACATACTAATGGATGAAATAGAAAAAGTCATTAAGCAGTCTAACAAATATAAAGCACCAGGAGCTGATAGATTACCAACAGAAATAATTCAAGCAGCAGGTGAAAGCAGCATCAGATGGCTTCACATAATATTTAATGCAGCATGGGTACAACAAACAGCCCCTATTGATTGGCAACATGCAATAGTTATACCATTGTGGAAGAACAAAGGAAGCAAACGAGAATGCGGTCAATACCGAGGCATCTCTCTTTTAAGCCATGTTGGCAAAATGTATGCCAAGATAATAGAAATAAGACTGAGACCAGTGATAGAACCACAGCTGGCAGAAGAACAGATGGGATTTAGGAGAAATAGAAGCTGCACAGATGCAATCTTCACATTTAAACCGTTAATAGAAAAGAACATTGAATACAATAGGAACTTATTTGTGGCATTCGTAGACCAGGAGAAGGCACTAGACAATTATTATGGAAAGTAATGGCAAGATATGGAGTAGGCGAACACCTCATCGAAGTGTGCAAACATTTATACAGGGATTGTAGAAGTGTAGTTAGAATAAATAAGGGAACATCTCATCCATTCACAGTGACATCTGGAGTAAGACAGGGGTGTGTCTTATCACCACTGCTGTTTATCACCTACATCGACAGTAGATGCAAGAATGCCAAGCCCATGAATGAAAATGTTAGTAAGATCAACGAATTACTCTTTGCAGATGACCAGGCCTTGATACAGCCATGAAATTGCAACAACATCTAACATCCAAGAAGGAAGAATGTAAAACAAATAATTTGAGAATCAACACTGAAAAGACAGAAGTAATGTCAATAGGAAAAAAAAGAAGACAGATCTAAACATAGCAATAGAGTGCAAAGGCATTAAACAGGCATCTGAGTTTAAATATCTGGGAACTACATTTACCGAAGATGGAAAATTGGATAAAGAACATTAGATGCAGTAAAGCAAACCACGTATTGGGAGAGCTAAGACAATCCCAATCAGCGCAAAGAGACATCTAATTCAAAGCATATTTATTCCAACTCTGTGCTACCAGTGCCAGACATGGTCACTCACAACAAACCATAAACGAAAATTAGTAACCACGGAAATGAGATGTGTGAGAAGGGCTGTAGGAGTGATAATTAAGAGATAAGATCAGGAATGAGATCATGAGAGAAAAAGTCGGCACAGAACCAATTCTGGATTACATAAAAAGACAGCAAGTGAAATGGTTTGCCCACTTAAAGAGAATGCCTTGTGACACCATACCATACAAAGTATACATGGAAAGAGAAGAAGGACGTAGAGCACGAGGTAGACCAAGAACGATGTGCCAATGGTCGAGGCGGCCAGAAGAGCTAGAAACAGAACCTTATATCTCCCTTGACACCCACAGCGGTAAAAGGGGAAGTGGAGAAGACCTCCTTCCTTGACCATATTATTCAAGGTTATAAAGAATATTATATCATAAACGATAGTATTACAGGTGCTTCCGACTCCTGTGACTTAGAAACTTAGTAATATAATGGTGTATTCTCAAAGCTTCAAACATTCTCAATTTCAACTGTGGAAAGATGCTGTACTTCGGATGAACAGGACCTCCTGGACATATAAGTTGTGGTTACCAGAGACAGCGGTTAATCCTAACACTAAAGGCCAGTTACCATGGTCCATAATTCTGCAGTTTAGCAATGATGATAATTGCTTCTGCTAGTGGAAAACCAGGAGTCCATCTGTAGGAGGGAATTCTTTGCTTTAGTAGCGAGTATACTTTGTCTTGCTGAATTTATTTCTTTGCATTCTTACTTGATTTGCACTGATTACATGATGTTTTGTCCTTTTACTTTATGGGGTTAGTGTCCATCTTTCATAGTTCTTAGCTTGTCTGGAATGAATGCTGTATTGTTGTAAATCATTATGTATTGTGTTAATTTGATTAGCAGGGGATTAGTATATAGTGTCTGAGGGCCCAAAAGTAGTGGGGAAGTCAGACCAAGTTGTGGCTAGAAATATTTATTAATTCTGTAGTGCCATAATTTCAGTCCCCTATCCCTGAAGTGGGTTGGATGTTCTTTGGAGCTGCGGGATACCACCTAGACTTTTACGAGTCAACATTTCATCACTTAAACTACTTCAGAGTCTTTTTGGTTCATTAGAGGAAACCGTGATAAAGACATGTGACACCAGCGCTATGTGACACAAATACACACTTGTTGACCTATCATTCATGCTTGGCTTGTTCACCTGTCACAGAGGTGCTATCACTTGCGTGTTCAATACTACACGTATGACCCACAACATCTGAAACTGGCCCTAAATCCGACCGACCTACCCCATAGCCTCAGCCTACGTCCTACGAGAGAGTGCAGCGTACGACCTATTCTTCTTCTTCGTTCACCGGCTGTGAATTCCGGCGGAAGGTTCCGGTTAGTCGTCCGCTTGGACTTTTGGCTTTTACCTGGACCTGGGTTTTGCGTGTACAACCGTTTTACTGGATTTTGCCGTTCCCTGCCTCACGGGAAGATGCACTCCGACTTCGAGGGAAGTACGACCTATGGTTTCGAAACTGTTAACATTTTGTAGTGGGCCCTAAAAACTATCAAATGCGATGCTGACAGGAGCCACGGAGTAGCAGGTCCTATAAAGGAGGGATACATTTTACACTGTCTACTGACACAAAAGTCGATATGTCAGCAATTTCGCAGAGTCATTGGCCGCTCACAACAACAAGTAACACACAACACAGAAAATAAAACAAAGACAATACAGCGTGACACCTCTGTAACGTAGACTAGCCCGTGTGACAGGTGATGAAGCATGAATGAAAGGTCAGCCAGTGTGTATTTTGGCTGGAAAAGGTTATAAGAACCATTAACAATTAGTGAGATAATCAGTATGCGGTGACTAAGTCATTTTTGGGATTACAAAATTCATAGCCTGCCTTTTCCAGTCAACCACTGTTTAAGATGCGTTGAAAATTGAAACTCTTGCATATTTTCTAGGGGGTAAGCAAGGGGGCCTAGCTAAAACTTATTAGAGAAGGGGTTAGGGGATAGTTGGGGATTTGGGGGCTGCGAGGTCTCGATGCATGTAGTTGACTTCGACTTCTAGAGGCCCCGGGTTTAAGCCCCGCTAAAGGACGGGATTTTTTTCACCTTGACTTCTAGTAAATTCCCCTGATCTCTGGCTAGTAAGATCGGACTCCCGTGTGTATTGTTTCTCACGTAAAAAATGCCTTCGAAGTTGAAAATCGAAAAAGAGTAGCATAACGGCGCTGCCCTGGCAAATTTTGGAGTTAAATATCTACCTAAAGTATTTCAGGATCCTCGCCGGTCCTACTGAGTCCATGCACTGCTCTGAGATGCTTAGGACTCAGGTTTGAGTCAGAAGTAGAACAGAGCACTTATAGGTTACCACCCTCGTGTCATGATGTTGATCCGTCGTCTCAACCTAAAGTTGGGGGTTCAGCCTTGTATAAACTAACATTGGCGCAGAATTTGTAACAAAAAGTGGTGGGTGGTTTAAAAGAGGAAAAAAAAAGGGGGCGGGGGTTGGACTGATTGTTTGAAATGGGTGGTTATACATCCCAAATGCGACACTGCCTGTATGTGTCAGCTGAGTGCCTTTGCATACATGCATGCCTTTACTACATATAATTTTTTTTATAGTAAGTAAGTAAGTAAAAGCCCTTTTCACGCCATTAGGCGTATAGGGCATTTAGGGCTAGACCTATAATTTTAAAGACCAATCCAAACAAGATGTGTGATGTGGTCTGAATTTAGCCGGCCGCCTTTACTTCCCAGGACTGCACCCGGTACCCACTCAGTGCTGAGTCGACCTGGTAGCCAAGGTAATTTTTTGAAAAAGTCCGGCTCCTCCAGGGAGCGAATCCAAGACCTTCCGATCCGCGGCGAGCTTCTAGTCGCTCGGCCACGGCGACTACCTATTTTTTCATAATATTGATAATTTCAGAATGTTGATAATAGTTGGCATACTTTTCTTTTAAGGCTGCAAGCTAAAAGATCAGCATTTTAGCTGGTCGAAATTATATCTACTATCTTTCACACTTCACAGTTCATGTTTTGTATGTAGTCAGCATATCGCAAATGTGTGTGTGTATGCTTGTGTGTGTGTGTGTGTGTGTGTGTGTGTGTGAGTGTGTGTGTGTGTGTTGTGTTGTTTGTTGCTGCTTTTTTTTATGATTATCAAAATATATCACACTATATGGTCGTCTATATATACCATTAGTAGTGCACTACTAAAGAAGGTTAGATCAAGCAAAACCTAAATATCTGAAGTTGAAAACTATGTCACTTTCAATAAATGCTAGAGTCACAGAACTGTTTCCTTGTATGTCAATGAGTCCTGCCATATGATTGAATACAACAACCTAAAAAAGAAGCATATACCTGGTTTCTCATACAAATGGCCAGAATTCCGCTGAATGCCGGATTTGCTATTAACGACAGGGTTGAATCAGTGAACAGAACAGTATATGCACCTAGAAGAAAGAAAAACATATTGTTCTTAGGTCATGAAATGAGTAGAGGCAAATCGGTAATTACCATGATTGAAAGCACCTGTAATAGAACTGAAAAAGGCAGTTAAAGATAGTTGCGTGTCCTTTACGGACTTTGCAAAACCAAGCACAACATTTTTTTTCAACTGCCATTTTGTTATACAAATTAACGTTCAGTTGTTTGTCACTGCCCGAAATATTTGGCTGTCTCCATACCGTTGTCTAAACTAACGTAAGGCGGTCTGTTGCCAAATCGCCAGCAGCAGGGATCGAACCCGAAATATGCGGAACCAAATAGGTGGTGGTGAATGGAGATTGAGAAGCAACAACGAAATACATAATCTGTTTAAATCACCACAGGTCACTGGCATTATGAGAGCTAATAGACTGAAATGGTTGAGGCATATTAAAAGAATGTCAGATGACAGAGAAGTAAAAACTATATACACGAGGCAGATTAATGGTCGTAGACCACATGGCTGACCAAGAATACGATGGAAAGATAATATCCAGACAGACCTGCAAATACTTGGTGTCACCAACTGGAAAGAGAAGGCCAACCAGAGAGATGAATGGAGGCGGGTGATATCTGCAGCAATGAACCTCAAGGACTCAGAATGCTAAAGAAGAAGATAAATTATGTTAGATTATCCAAGAGTTAAAAGTTAAAAAAAAAACCAGTAAGTCGAGAACCCTTTTGCACACCTTTAGGCGTATTTGGCATGTAGGGCTAGAACTATACTTTATAGACCAATTGGCACTCGGTGAGTGATGTGGTCAACATCATGCCGACCGTCTTTATTTCCCAGGACTATACCTGGTAACCAATCAAGGCTAGGTAGACCGTGGAGCTAAAGTTATCACATTATCAGTTCCCACTTCTGCCGTAAAGCGTTGTGGGAAGGAACAGTTTGCAATCCATTGCTTGACAGGCAGCAATGGCTACTGTCATTCCGTGTCGATCTAGAAGCTCTTTAATGTCATCAATCCATCCTTTCTTAGGTAGCTAGGGTCAATTTTTAATAAAGTCAGGTTTGATTAGAATCCCAGCCCACGAGCTTCCGATCCGCAGGCGGGCGTCTAGTTTCTATACGACGGGGGTTCACAGTGAAATGGAGAAATACGTTCAAACAGAAAATATCCAAGCATCGATTTTTGTAGAGAGACGTAAAGACACGATATCTGATAAGGCGCACAGTGTTGAGATTCACATTCTGAGACAACTGGAATACATTAGGCGGGTAATTATTCATGTTGCTGATGTAGAAGACCCTGTCCAGAGGGCAGCGTCTATCTCTGCCAACAGAAAATGCACTCAAAGTTTTGCCAGTGCCTCTGTCTCTTCCGTGTTCGTGCCTAAGTTGTTTTAACATTATATGATAACCATTTTGTTTGAATCGTGTCTCTTCTTCCAAGAACAACGCAACTTCACTGTAACCTTTAATATGGCAAAAATATGTTGGTTATGATAAAGGTCCTGTTCACCTTTCCAGTTTCAGGATTAGAGAAACTTCCATTGCCCTTCATGCATCCTTAAGTGGCTGACCTCCCCTGTGTTGCGGGGTTGTTATGATATGTCTTCGTTTGGTGTTCGCTCGGCGTATGCAAAGTTTGTGTGAGGCTGTGTTGTTGTAACTCTATTTCAGGGACCAAAGGCGCCTGTGTGCACGTAAAGAGTACTGCAGAGAGAAACGCCGTAGGCGCGACGATTCTTGGCTGTCGAAACTAGGATGTTTTTGTATTTCTACGTTCGTTAGCAGTGGCTTCAACCCGAGAGAAAGTAAGCAGTTATAAGTAGCGGAGGAATAGAAAAGCATAGCAGCTCCCATACTCCCGAAACGCCGCGCAGGTAGCAGAACGCGAAAATAATCATACAAGCGAGCGTTGAGAAGATGATAAAAGATGCAACAGTTTAACTGTTCAGAAAAAGAAAACATGACTCCTACGCAACATAGGAGGAGACCAGTGACCTAAGTAGACATGAATGGCAAGGGAAGTTACACTAATCCTGGACCTGGAAACGTGAACTGCACCGTAATCATTCATTTACCTTTTTAATCATATTAATTTGATTTGAAAATTGTGTACAACGTCGTGAATTCTTTTCTTCGTCAGTCCACATCATTTTAACAATGTTTATTATTAGTCAAATTAAAAAGCTGCAGTCTTTCTGATTAATTCTTAGAAGTAAACACAAGGGAAGGCGAATGTTATACACATGGCACTGAATTTGGCAAAGGAGCTGGCTGTAAGTCATGATAAGATAGTCTTTACAAACTGTTAAGTGATAATGCTAAAAATAACAAAGGAAATATACGTGTATTATTTATGTTTTGGATATGTGATAACTGGAAATATATGTATACGTTTATTCCTTACAACACATCAAGCAACAACGTCGTAGAAAATTATACAGCAGTCGATTCGGAAATATTGTCAAAAAAATTATGCTGAAACCAACATATAATTAGGAATCATCGGATGACTTGAATTCACACTAAGCACTTCAGTGTACATTTATCATCATCACCAAGTGCCTTGCCAGCTGGCGTAGGCGTTTATTCATCTCCATAGATCTTGGTCTTGGGTGCTGTGGATCAATTCCACTGATGATATTCTTCCATGCCACAGTCTTAAACCATCGACTGTCACTTATCGTGGGCTGCCTCTGCCTCTTCTACCAGTGATCATTCCAGTCGTCACGCTATTTCTCAGGTTGTATTCCTTATTACATGAATAAAGATTTTTGTTTGTCCCCTTTTCATTGCTCTATATAATGCTATTTAAGGCAAGAATCCAGGCAAGAGTATGTGTCTAATTTTATACGAAAACGCCGCTGGAACTATGTCGGCCACGCCCTTAGAATGGATAAATCAAGACTTCCTTACCAAGCCCTCATTTGGACACCACAGGGGAAAAGATCTCGTGGAAGACCAAGGGAAACTTTACGTAGAACTATCATCAGGGAAGGCTCGCTCATGGGCCACTCAAACATCCAAGACCTACAACGGATTGCAACGGACCGCCGTGCATGGAGAGTCATGACCTCTGCCCTATGTGCCGCACTCGACACAAGAGGAAAGACTAACTAACTAATATAATGCTCTACTTTCATTAGCCAATACCAGTAATCATTTTTAGTTATTTAGGCAGTCCAAGGTACTTGCAACATTCTTCACAAGAAGCACATCTCCTTTGTCTCCAAACTTTTCCTAATTGGTTTGCTCACACTCAAAGATTCACTGCTATACAACAGAACAGGCTCGATGTAACATTTCAGTACTGATTTTCTGATGTTTAATCAGAGTGATTTATCACATAAAATACTTCTCAGTTTCTGAAATGCTATCTTTGCTTGGCCAATTATACTCTTACATTTTGTCACACATCGTCCAACTAATTTTATAAATGCCCCCAAATACTTGAACTTATTGACGTTCCCATCTATTGCTAAATCAAATTTTTGGGGGGAATTTGTGTCTTCTTTGATATAACCATTGTTTCTGTTCATTTATTTTTGCTCATAGGTGATACAGTTGTCTTTTTTTTAATGTTGTAGGGGTTGGGGATTTGCCATCAGCATGAGCCCTACCGAGGAGCGTGAACGATCATTGTCATTTTACTTCGTACATCACATTTTAGGATCAATTCTGTGTTTTCTTAAACGACCAATTTATGTGACGAAACTTGTTTAATTTATATATATATATATATATATATATATATATATATATATATATATATATATATATATATATATATATATTGTTGTTGTTCTGGTTAGTTTTTATTTCCAGCCCTTTTCAGAGCAAAAGTAACCAAAACAGCCACTTGAAGAAAAAAGCTAGCTATCCCAAATGACAACAACAATGATGATGAGGATTTTAATGATGATGATGACGATGATGATGGCGGTGTGATTCTTGAAGGCTTTTTGGAGTGTTATATTTTATTAATTTATCATTTCAAAAACGAATTACTTGTCTAACTACTGTGGTAAGCCCTCCTCTTATATTCATTATAAGAGATCTTCCTTTCATCAATAGTATGAGTTTCATGTACACATACACAGTCTACTGTTTTTTATTTTTTTTTTTTTTTTTTTTTTTATTTTTTTTTTAGGATTAACTTGACTAAACGATGTTTACTTTAGTCAAAGGACACCCCCACCCTCCCCCTCCTAGCTGTTTATTATTGACAGCCCAACCAGCGTCTGTTATTAAACAAAAAATAATTTTTTTTTTTTTACAGCTCTTTTTACACAGTTTCAATTACAACTCTCTTTTTTTTTTTAGAAAAGTCAAGCTAACTGGTATTTATTGAATATGTTAAGTTAATAAATCTTACGTTAACAACTCCTTTTATTTTATAAAGAATCAAATCAATCAGTTTTTTTTTTCTCCAGAAAATGTACACGTAATACTATTAATTATTAAACGATATAATGTATCAAACTTATGGGTTATTTGTTTTGTTTTTGTTCAGTGACAAGTCAAAATAACATATGATTTCCAGAAGAAAACACTTTACACTATTTATTATTGAAAGTCGAGCTAACATGTATTAATTTAAGAAAGAAAAAAAAAACTGAAACCAGTCACCGTTTATTTTAGACAGATTTAAACTCTAAAATAGCTGTTATTGAAAGAGTTAAACTAGAAACTAAGTGTAACAGAAAATGGTAATGCAACAAATTGTTTGGGAAGGGTTAGAGGAACGCACACTGTTCGCATGATCAAGTTTCATAGAACTCCACAAAGATGGGAGGAATTTGGGAGTAAGCTCTAGTAACGAAAACATCCATTATATAACATAACCCTTGACCCGTAAAGGTGTATCAATGGAAGCACTAGCACACAAAACCCGCTTTCTCCCTCTACCGCTTGTTAAATAAGTGTATAATAATAGTTATTTTTCGCCCCCTGTTTTTCAAATACCCATCAATGTTCCTTAAAGTAACGGTTTTCAACTGTATCACGTCTCACCATTTTTCATCACTGCCAAGAGAGGCCCCCGTAAATGTGTTTATTTTCATAGAACTCCACAGATAAGCGAAGAAATCGGTAGTAGAAAGGGTGTAGTAGGGGTTAGATTAGCACCTATTAAACGCATGATAAGATTTTATTGAACTTTATAAAAATGGAATAATTTCAGGAGTGGCCTCTTATAAGGTTAATTTAGTCGGGTTTGGTAAGAGTTGCAGTACCACAAACTGAATGCATGATCATAGTTCATGTCACTCAACTAAAGATGGAACAATTTCAGGAGTAGCCTTTTATAACATAAAGGGTTAATGTACCAATGAGTTTGGTAAGATTTGAAGTAACACAAATTGAATGAATGCATTATCATATTTCATGTCACTCGACTAAAGTTGGAACAAACTCAGGAGTAGCCTGTTATAACAAAAAAGGGTTATTGTACTAGTTAGTTTAGGAAAAGCTGAAGTAATGCAAACTGAATGCATGGTCATAGTTCATGTAACTCGACTAAAGATGAAACAATATCAGGAGTAGCCATTTATAGCAGCAAGGGTTAATTTACCAGTCTTTGCTAGGAGCGGATGAACCGCAGAATGAATCCAAAAATATATTTATAACATTCGACTAAAGATGGAACAAATTTGGGAATAGCCTGGTATAAAGAAAGGGTTAAAATACCAATAAGTTTAGTAAGAGTTGAAGTACCACAAACTAAATGCATGAACAAATGTCATTTCACTCAACTAAAGATGGAACAAATTCAGGATTTAACATCGCCTCTGTTCGCTGGCGGGTGGCACTCCACAATTAACGTACATTGACAGCACAATCCACTGTCAGAGATCACGTGGCAGGGACGGAGGGTCCACCGGCGCACGGCGGGACTGGAAACAACGCTTGATCTGTGACAGACCTGTTAGTGGTCATTGTACCAGCACTCACCTCAGAGGTAATGCAGAATGGTTGCTGAAATGTGCATCAGACCGGGTACTATGCCTACATGATTGGAGTCAGAATCCACAGGTAAGATCTTAATACGTATTCACATTGTACAATTTCTTAGTAAAATATGTTGAAGGGTTCTAAAATCATACATATCACTTAGAGCATTGGGTCAGCGATTTCTTTGTAGATTATCTAGCTCGTTTCTCTCTTCTTCGTCACGTCCTCCAGTTAAACACAAAGAATTGTTGGTGGAGGGGGCTGCGGTAAGTGTAAGAATTGTCTGCATGATCTTCGTGTAAGTTGTTACTTATTTCTTTATTTCCATGAATATCAACATAGCTACAATAACATCCCCCCTCACCACCACCCCCCCCCCCCCAACAAATTAAAAAAAATGTCACGAAAGATATGATTTAAATTAATACTATTTTAGTGGACTAGATAGATAATGTGTTAGAGACTTGACACTAGTAGATTAATCCGCGCCAGGGATACTGGAAATGTTAACATTTGAAGTCGAGCAGATCGACTGGGTTTTATACGATGTGAGCCAGTCTCTCTCTGCAGAACGGCTGGCCACCTGTCGAGAGTTTCTCACAAAGCACGAACTCCGCAGTTCCGGCTAGGATTCCCAGGATTCCCTATAAAACTGCACTTCTGAAATGAAAGACCCAACAGGGAAATGAATCCACGACCTTCGGAATGCAAGGCAAAATGTTCTGGGACGTAACATTCGAGACACACACACAAAGACTTATTAGTATATAGAAATATGGGTTACTATTTTTGCCTCAATAAAATTAAAGTAATACCTCCAAACCAATTTACTGTTCTTTTTAGCAAAAATATCATGCCTAATTCAACAGGTAATATATGAGTCGCTTAAAAGAAAATGTCATCAGTAAAATTAGATGTGCTGATGATATAGTATCGATTGTTAACATTAAATATTATTTGCAAAATTTGGTGTTATAGAATATAGAGAGTAACTAAGGTAAGCATTCAAAGGAGAATAAAAAAAAAACTGCAATGTATGACCCAAAAAATGGTGAAATTTCTAAAACATCTGGAAAAAAAAAAATAACTACTCATTGCCACTTGTTTAAGAAATGTCCCAGTTGTTCCCTAAATTTACTTCAGCCTTGGCGATGATTGTTTTACTTTCTACAAGGCATCTAAAATAAGACCTTATGAATGTTCCTAAAAAATAGATCTTTAAACATTTTAATTAAGAAATGTCGCAATTTCATGAATACTTACTTCACTGTGGTTGACAATTCTCAATTGAAATTATCAGTTTTAGTGTTTTTAACAAAATAAATTGTTGTTGCAATAAAACATGTTGGAAAACTGAAATTACGCTCATCTCAAGGGAAAAATAAACCCACAATGTATATTGAAGAGTTGCTAAAGTAACATTAAATTACTAGAAACGGCTTATGGCATTAAACAGATTTTATCAAAGTATCAAAATCACTCGATTTTATTGTAAAAGGGAAACATGTACAACTAAAGTTTGATAGACACATAATTCTATAGATGAATAGGAAGAATATCAAGACACATGGCGAAAACAAGCTAAGAAATAGTACAAACACATGATGTGGGATGGGAAGACCGACCGGGCCTCTTCTTCTTCATCATCATCTTCTTCTTCTTCTTCTTTCTTCTTCATCTTCTTCTTTTCTTCTTCTTCTTCTTCTTCTTCTTTTTCTTCTTCTTCTTTTTCTTCTTCTTCTTCTTCTTCTTCTTCTTCTTCTTCTTCTTCTTCTTCTTTTTCTCTTTCTTTTTAGCTACTGCTCAAAAGAAGAGCCAGCTACATACAAAAGAAGTTCTGGTTGTTTGTCTACCTCTGGACTTTGGTCTTGTTGCAGAACTTGAGTTTTGTGTTTACATCGGTTTAACAGATCTAGCATTTTTGTGTGAAGACTTGGGTTTCTTGTTTTCACTTAAAAGAAAACACTCCTAATTAGTCGACTTTACGACATGCTTGTTAGTGGTGGGGGTAGTGAGTCTATTCTTGTTCCTCTCAAGTGAGACCCAGGAACCCACACGGGAAAGTTACTACCTAAACAAAATCTATTTCAGTGTTTAACAGCTCAGGTTTAGAGAATTTGGAATGTAATACAAGTAGCATAATGTATGTCAATTAAAAGAGACACAAGCCTAAAATGGGTACCACGACGTGTGTCCTGAGGAAGTAAAGATGGCCGGGGTAACGCTGACAACAATACCATCCTGGTGCCGATTGGTGGGTAAAAATATAGGATGCTTTTCCCATACGCCCGATGCACCCAAGGCGTAAAAATGGGTATTTTCTATACTTACATTGCTTTTCTTTAAAGAGACACAGCTCGTCATTAAAATATATTTTGAAGCAGAACGTGGGAGGGGTGCGGGTGTGATGTAGACATTGTTACAGGGCATCACGAACGTTTTGTTTTATAGCAATTTTTACGAATAGATTCCGCTAATTAACCAGAGCTTAACGGCGAGAGTAGAAAGGTACTTTGATGGGGGGAAAAAAAGAACTTCACTTTCAACCAGCATCCTCGAAGAGGGAGTTTAAGATTATAAATGTTACTAGGTTATGTACTCCTTATAAATTCGCTTAGCATTGCACGCCATCAGGAGTTCTGAAAAGTCTCCTGCAATACTGACGCAATTAAAGGAGACACCCAAATACTGTCCCGACTTGCGACGAATTCGTTTACCGGCGAGCCAATGGGTGACTCAGTCGCCGATTTCAAGCCGATTTCAAGCGGCGAACGACAATTAGGGGTTAGATTATGTTCCGAAAATGTGTTATTTGGTTGGTTTACTAACAACAGAAAGACATTCGGCAGACACCATCAGCACCTAATAGTTCAATGTCTGGTGACATGTTAACACTAGGTGACAATAAGCCAAGCAAGCGTACATCACCATATAATAAACGCAAATAGGTCGCTAGGCATGCGTATGTCATTTTTCATTACAATAGAATATCTTCTTTGTGGCTTAGACGTTGCGAACACGCTTGGTAATGACAAGGTGCCAGGTCTGATCCATGCTGCGGACGATTTGTTTTGCGTTGGTTTCGACAGAAGTACGATGAATTGACCGTCCAGTAAGCAAAGGCAAACTACTAAACGCAAATGTGCCTAGAAAAACGACAACAGCCACAAAATAGTGGGGTTGCACATCCTGTAAAGGTGACGCAACTAACTTGTACACAATATCTGTTTAATGAATGCCATGAGAGCACCTCTCCAAAGCCAAGTATGTTGCTGCAAATTTGCGGTAAACAAAAGCACGAAAAAAAATTGGAAAAAAAAATGCAACGATGTTCAGTAAAAAGTGCATACTAACTGACTTTCAATTGGGTATTGTTTTTCAGACGTATTGTGTTACACAAATTGAAGTATCTTTTTAACGCTAGTGGCACGGTGGGCATTTGATTCTTGAACTTATTTTTTTTTTTTCATAGACTAATGGGAAATAGATAGATGACATGGTCAATATCCTAGCTACCGCCTTTACTTCCGACGACACTACCTAGTACCCAGTGTAGGCTTGATAGATCTTGAAGGCACAGTTGTTAAAAAAATGTTATCTCGATGCGGATTTGAACCTTGGATACTCTGTACGGCAGGCGTGCAATCCATAAAGTGACTGCTTTTAAATTCTGTTTTGTAATTAAAGAGCTAAAGCATTTGATCTAAGAGAATTAAGGACAGCTTTAATATGCAAGCAGATAATGGAAAAGAAAAGAGACATCTTGACAGTCAGTCGGATATAATCAAGGCAAGCTAGGGTGGAAAGAATTCAGAACTTTAAATGTGTTAAGATAGGCACGTAACTAAATGGTAGTGGCTTTTTTTTTTAGTTCTGGATTCGCATGTTTCAAAGAGGTTTAATGTCCAGAGATTCGGCTTCATCGCACCAGGTGTTATCGCGGTATTTAGAGCGCGGACTTTCCCTACCGAAAGGCTAACCTCTTGACGAGACAGTCAAACAAAGCATTATTATCTCAGCAGCTCCATTGGCGATCCTAGAAACAGCCTTAACAATTGCACCAGTGAACCTGATAAAGCAATTAGTGAAAATAACTGAAGACCTTAAGATCACAAGGCAAATCGTTTAATCGCTTAAGCTCATGAAAGGAGGGACCTCAGTGCACTGAACCGTATCACACATGGCTCATTCTCTCACTACATAGTTGAGTGACGCGTGTTAAGAGTAATCCACAGACTACAAAATTACGTCGCTACATGCAATCCAAAAAGTGACTGCTTTTAAATTGTGTTTTGTAATTAAAGAGTTAATGCATTTGATTTAAGAGAATTAAGGACAGCGTTAATATGCAAGCAGATAAAGGAAAAGAGAAGAGACATCTTGACAGTCAGTCGGATATAATCAAGGAGGCAAGCTAGGGTGGAAAGAATTAGGAACTTTAAATGTGTTAAGATAGGCACGAAACTATTCCACAAATGACACACGCATGCCTAGCGACCTATTTGCATTTAATATGGGATGATGTACACTTGCTTGCTTTACTGTAACCTAATGTTAACATGTCACCAGACATGAAACTATTAAGTGCTGATCATGTCACACCCTACGATTCTTCTAAAAACAATTATCAGATAACTTAAACGAAAATTATAACCTTCACATTGTGAGGCTAACAACAACAACAAAAGCATAAACATAAACATTTTCCAATTAGCAGGAGCTTAATACATTCCTTTTTTTTTTTTTTTTTAAATTGTTGTTGCTTTTTATATAAATATTTTTAATTATACTTACATCATATTTTGCTGTGGCTTCGGCGTTGCGAACGAGCTTCGTAGTGCAGAGTTCGATCCCAGCTGTAGCCCTTGCATCTTGCGTTGGTTTCGACAGTGGTATCGAAAAGCAGAGAAACCAATGACACAAACTACTGGACATAAATTTTGCCTAGAAAAACCACAACAGACAAGCCGTGCTTCGGCTGGTTCTGCAATGTCATGTAAAGGATACGGAACTAATCTTTTAACTTCATACTTTATGTTAAATTACTAGATAGAGGGTCCATTTTACTAATGTGAGCATAAGGACATCGATATTCAAATAAACAAATTTTAGAATTTAAAGGCGCTGTTGTTCACAATGACAAGGGTTTGTTAAAATTGCTATTTATCTTGATCAGATTCCTGAACAATTTATCTGAAACCGATGTTAGGACAGCTTTATCAAATAACTAACAGGAAATTCAAACATGTTAGGTTCCATGGTACGACTGTTGGATGATGAGTTGTAGGATAACAATCACAACCATATTTTAATACACTGCTTATTGGTACTCAATGAGTGTGGCTATGTATGTACAATTGTGCATCAGTGTGAGAATGTTTGTATTATGTGCATTATTTGTATATATATATATATATATATATATATATATATATATATATATATATATATATGGGTAGTGTGTTCGAATAAATATGTGTATATATATTTGTTTACGTGTAGGATTCAACTTTAGAATATCTATTTAAATATCGCTTTAAAATCAAAAACGTCTTTGTCAGGAGGTCATGTTATGAAAAGCAAGCTGGTGTGTCTTAAAATAGAAAATTGTTACTAACTGATAAATACTTTAAACTTTGTAGCTTCATGTGTTTTCTAAAATTATTGACATCATTAAGGAGTAGGTATATGACTAAATAAAAGTTTTTGACACATGACAAAATAGTCACAACAACATAAAACATTTAACGTATTATATAAAATATGTGTGAACCTGATATGACTGGAGGAAGGGCCACTTTTAAGATGGATGGTACACTCAGGCATTATGACGGGTTTCTTTGTTACGCTCAAGCCTTATGTAAGAGAATATATGATACGATGATTGGCATTTAACGGAAATGTCCTCTCACATCATGCCTTGCTTCATAATGAAGAGTCAACCTCTGGTTTGCGCATTAATTCAATTCCGTCGGTCCCAAACGGTTTATATATATATATATATATATATATATATATATATATATATATATATATATATATATATATATATATATATATATATATATATATATTTTTTTTTTTTTTTTTTTTTTTTTTTTTTAAGTATTCCAGAAACCGTGAGTTGTTAACCCTTTGGCTCGGTTCGTACTATGGATATCGCTACCATTCGGCCTTGAGGCTGTCTTGAGAACCAAATGCCCACTCGTGACGTGATAGTGAATTGACTTACAAAACATGTTGAAGAAGGCCAAGATATGAAAGCTCCATGCAGATTGGCAAACACAGCTTCAGAGGTCCCTGGTAATGAGCGCCTTTGGACAATTTTCTCTAGGAAATGTTGGTATGTAAGGATACGAACATGCAGGTGACTGGTTGGTTCTGTACCACTTGGTTGTGATTTTTTTAAGGGCAAGGCAGATGTTGCCATACTGAAGAGAATGGTTCAGTGGGGGGTTAACAAGGGATCTGGCTGATTCTCAATACACAGGGAAAAGGCGGGGAGGTCATACAATTAGACTGTTACTGATACCATACGAATTTTACCGCTGCGACTGCTGCTAAGGATGATGACGGAACGCTTATGGAAGTGTCCAAAAAGCTTTGATGTCGGTACTTAACATTTTGTAAAATTATTATAATTGTTTTTTTTTTTTTTTTTTTTTTTTTTTTTTGTTGTTGTTGTTGTTGACGCCGATATTTATGGATACTATTATTCCAGTCACAAAAAGATAGACAAAATGAAAGTCATAAGAATGAAACACACAAGTACTTGGGTGCAAATTTGAACTATATCAATATTCTTGAGGGGCGAAAAAGGGGGGGGGGGGTGGGATGGGGTAATACAATATAAAATAACTATCATGGCCTCTTCTAATAAGCTTGA
The DNA here is from genome assembly GCA_905116865.2 of Candidula unifasciata. Lineage (NCBI taxonomy): Eukaryota > Metazoa > Mollusca > Gastropoda > Stylommatophora > Geomitridae > Candidula > Candidula unifasciata. The sequence continues at coordinate 124,693 of CAJHNH020000147.1, forward strand.
GCGGCCATGTTTCGCTGTTTCTCAGCGTCACAAGAATCAAGATTCAGGCCTCGTAGGTACCTAAAGTTAGTTGCGTATCCATCACAGAACATTGCAGAACATTACAGAACATTGCAGAACATTGCAGAACATTGCAGAACATTGCAGAACATTGCAGAACATTGCAGAACATTGCAGAACATCGCAGAACATTGCAGAACATTGCAGAACATTGCAGAACATTACAGAACATTGCAGAACATTGCAGAACATTACAGAACATTACAGAACATTGCAGAACAAACCCTAGCATTTTTTGGCTGTTGTGGCTTTTCTAGGCTATTTTACGTACAGTAGTTTGCCATAGGTTTTTGGACGGTTGGCTTCTCAATATAACTGTCGAAACAAACGCAAGGTGCAAGACCCCCAGCCAAGGTAGAACCCGGCAGCCCGGCATTACGAGGCTCGTTTGCAACACCTTAGCCACAGACCGTTTATATCGCTAAAACTTTTAATCCTTCGTTTTTAAGTAGTTACATTGTTAGCTCGCATACACCCACAATATTTATTAAAATTGATAACTTCTAGAATATTCTTCTTGTTCTTCTACTTTCGTCAAATCTCAGACTACAAAAGTACACTAACATCCATTTGGGACCCAAAAAAATGTCTTTGATATCATAGGGGAAGACAATGTAGGTAGAAGCATTTGATGACGCAACAATAGTAAAATCACAGGACCCGTTTCACGCTTTCAGGCCAGTTGTGTATTGAGGGCTAGACCTATATTGTTCTGTCTTGGAATTTGATGGATGATGTGGTCAAAATCACGCCGGCAGCCTTTACTTCCCAGGAATTTAACTGGCACTCATTTAAGGCAGGGTCGACCTGGGAGCCAAGATAATGGGTTTTTTTTTTTCGTCGAAGCAGGAAAAGAGAAAAAGTTATTGTTGAAATATGTGGGACTTTAAGGTAAAAGTGACCAGTGAGTTGTAATACAATGGCTCCACAGTTATAGAGTTTATTAAATTTTTTTTTTTTTTTAATTGTGCACCGTTTCAAGCAGAGACTGATGCTTACTTAAAAGAATGCTTGCGCCATCTTCGATTTAGATTATAATGCAAGAAATTATGGAAATAATGTAATTTTTTTTTTTTCTAAGATTATTTATGACCTAGATTTTTGAAGGAAAAAAAAATATTACGGTTTTCATCGCATAAAACAAATCAAACACATTTTTGAAAAAAAAAAAAATAGCATTCTGAATCATTCACCGCCCGCCCACCCATCCACGCACGCACACACACACACACACACACACACACACACACCCCCACCTACACACCCCCACCCCACACACTCACATACAGTCACACACAGACACACACGTGTGCGCGCGCACACTCACACACACACACTTTACAGTATATTAAAGAGGGAACTGACAATATTATTGACACAAAATTTAGTGTGCATTGAAAATTGCAGGAAATCAATGGTCAATTAATTGTCTTCAACAAAAAACATAGCTGAATAAAATATTTACTTAGGCATGCAAATTCAACAGGCAGAATCAAACAATGTAGTTAATTGGCAGCAGTGTATTACATGAGCTGTTACAATTTGTGACCACAGTTAGAGCAGGGCATACACTTGCAAAGGTCCCAACGATTCATTATTTGGAAATCGGTTTCTTGCAGTTATTGCCAATAATTAACGAAACAAAGAGTTCTTCTTCTTCTTCACTTCCTCTTTTACCGCTGTGAGTGTCGATGGAGATATACGGTTCTGTTTCTAGCTCTTCTGGCCGTATCGACCATAGGCACATCGTGCTGTTGTAGAGTTTCTCTGATGTTATCCTCCCATCTTGTTCTTGGTCTACCTTTTGTGCTTAATTTTTATAAAATTAAAAATTTCGTAGTCGTCGTCTTCATCTTCGTCATCGTCTTCGACGTCGTTGTTGCCGTCGTCGTCTTCGTCGTCGTCGTTGCCGGGGTCGTCTTCGTCGTCGTCGTTGCCATCGTCGTTTTCGTCGTCGTCGTTGCCGTTGTCGTCTTCGTCGTCTTCGTCAACTTCGTCGTCGATGTCTTCGTCGTCGCCGTCGTCGTCTTCGTCCTCACCGTCGTCGTCTTTGTCGTCTTTCTCCTCTTCTTCCTGCACTTCTTCATGCACCTCTTCCTCCTCCTCTTCCTCCTCCTCTTCCTCCTCCTCTTCATCCTCCTCTTCCTCCTCCCCTTCCTCCTCCTCTTCCTCCTCCTTCTCTTTCTTCTTCTTCTTCTTCTTTTCCTCCTTTTCTTTCTTCTCTACATTTTTCTGCATCTCAATAGAGCAAAGCCCGACTGGTTGTCGTCAAGTCATCATAATTCTTTTGTTGCTTACAGCTCACGCAATTTTCTTCTTGTAGTTTATAACCACCTTCTCTAATTCTCGTCTTCGTACATAAGTATGCAAAATCTTTGCACAACCAAACAATCTACAATTTGTGAAACGCATAGGCAAATTGTTATAATCACTAAATATAAAAAATTCTGGAAACATTTTGAGAAGACATTAAAATAACTGGAATATGATGATGCAACTGGACAAGGGGCCAGAGCAAGGCAACAACAGATCATTCTTTATAAGCTATAGGAATGCCATGAGAATTTTTTTTTTTTTTTTTTTCATGGAAAAGGGGGGAGGATACTTCAAAATATCTTGAGCACCGAGCAAATCGACAGGACATATAAAGATGATAGTTTTCTGGTTCCTGTGTCTTTTTTCCCTTATATACAAGGTTCGACAATTAAGTAATGAGACTGATTTTATTACGGCCAAGACATCAGGGCTATCTATGAAGCAGAGCACAGAATCCAAGCCGCCATTTTACCGACCTAGTTAGATGAGTATTGTTACGAAATCAGCATGGAGCAAAAAGCTAATATTAAATTATGTTTTAAACTTGGAAAAAGCGACACTGAGACAATAGAATTGATGCGACAAGTTTATGGGGATAACTGTTTATCTCGTGCACACATTTTCAGGGGGTTTTCACGATTTAAAAGTGGTGTGGAATGATCACTAATGCAACTAAACCTGAACGTCCAATTTCTGTTTGTAATGATGAACTCATTACAAAGTCACAGAATGGATGCAAAAAGATTGTTGTTTTACTGTCAGGATGATGTCAGATGGATCTGGTGTTAATAGAGAGACTATTCGTAAAATGATAGTGTAAGATTTTGGCAAGAAAATAAAGTTGCTTGCAGGTTTGTACCGAATTCGTTGTCTGATGATCAAAAACATCAGCGGGTTAAGTACCCAAAAGACATCAAAACATGTATTTTTGGCGCTAAAACTGTGTGTGTTCTTAACCATCCACCCTATTGCCCAGATGTGTCTACCTGTGATTATTTTCTATTCCCAAAATTGAAGTTTCCATTGAACGGACGTTTCTTTAACGATATTGATGACATCCAAAGGGTCGTAACATCGACTTCAAGGGCCACAGCAACAGAAGAACTACAGAGGTTGTTCTATTGTTTGTTAGATCGTGCTACTCACACAAGGAGCTTACTTTGAATAAAACATAAGCTATATCTACAGCTGTTGATTATTTTAGTTGTTGTGGAATTAGTCTCATTACAGAAATGTCGAACCTTGTATATGTGTACCAATCAATACAAAAAGATGTTATTTTACTAACAATTCTCCTCCTATAGCTGACTGACACATTCATGAAGCTAAAGTAAATGACCTTTTTCCTAGCCTGCAGGCGCATTAGGCACAATAGTTCTAGACCTATTCTTTAAGGACCATCAGTAGTCGGTAGGTGATGTGGTGTACATTACACAGCAACCTTTACTTCCCAAGACTTTATCTTCATCATCATCATCAGGTCTCGCTATGCCTTGTGGCACATGAGGCTTCAGAGAGGACTTCTATGCTTTCCTGTCATGTGCAATCTTCAGTGCAGTTTTCCATGTCAAAGAAGCCGCACTCAGGTTACTTTCCATCGTTCGTCTCCATGTTGTTTTTGGGCGCCCCTGTTTTTTCTTTCCCTCTGGTGTCCATGTGAGAGCTGTTTTGGCGGGTATATCAGAATTCATTCTCATAACTTGGCTAAGCCATTTCTATCTTCTCTTGGTTATCATACTGTCTAACGTTTCTTGGTTTGTCACTTGAAGTAGTTTAGTGTTTGAGATTGTATCTGGCCAGAAAATTTTGATAATTCTTCGTAGACATGTGTGGTGGAAGGTGGACAGCGTGTGTGCATCCTTTTTGGTCATTCTCCAGCATTCCGCTCCATAAAGAAGAAATGGCAAAATGATGCTCCTGTAGAGTCAGAGTTTCGTTCCTCTGCAGTAATTGTTGGATTTCCAGATTTGCCTCATCCTTCCAAAAGCAGCTCTAGCTTTGTTCAGACGTGACTGTATGTCCTCTTCGGTCCCTCCCGGCAGGGACACCACACTGCCAAGATATGTGAAATGTTCTACATTTTTAAGAGTTTGGTTATTTATGGTCACTGGTAGTTGATTTTGACTGCTTGTCATAATCTTAGTTTTCTTTGTATTTATTCTCAGTCCCACCACTTCTGCTGTGCTGTGTAGTCTGTTACTTTTTTTCTTGTAAATGTTCATGTTTATGTGATAGGAGTGCTATATCATCTGCAAAATCAAGGCCCTCAAGTATGGTGAATGGAGTCCATCGTATGCCTCTTAATGTCCTGTCTACTGTGTTCTTTAGTATCCAATCAATCACAAGGTTGAAGAGGAGAGATGACATAACACATCGCTGTCTTACACCTGTCTTTACTGGGAAAGATGTAATTTTTTTATACTGCAGGAAAAGTCTTCAAAGAAGAGAGCAATTATATTGACATTTTTTCTGGAATTCCATAATGTCGTAAAATTTTCCATAAACTGTCTCTATGGACGCTGTCAAAATCTTTCTCAAAGTCCACAAAATTTATATATATACTTCTCTGCCATTCATTGCATTGTTCTAAAATAATACGTTTGGCGAAGATGTTATCAGTTGTTCTTCTGCCCTTTCTGAATCCTGCTTGTTCTACTCGTAGGCATTTATTTACTCCTTTTTCAAGCCGCATTATGATGACTTCACAAAATATTTTGCTTGGTCCGGTTCCGGCTGGAAATGAAACTACTACTTTCAGATCTAATCAAGTAACAGAAAGTATTGTGAACGGCACTCATAGAAAGAAGTAGAAAGATAGAAGAACACACTAGACAACATAAAAATCGAAAGCTATAGTTACCGTGCCGGGAATTGAACCTGTCACCTCCAGACATCGTCTGCGCCTCGCCATGAATACAAGTGCACTAAGATACATGGTCAACTAGGCACCCCCAAAAAAAGGTGTCTCATTGGCCATTCTATCGTACAGCTTGAAATCCACGACTATGGAATACGGACAGAATTAATTTCAACCAATTTAAATGGCACCATAGGTTACAGAAATTTATATTAACGGAAGACCCTAGAAGAAGGTTAATAATTTGGTGAGATTAGTTATTCCCAACCCTTCATTCCTTCACCCACCCCCACCCCACCCCCCCCCCACCCCACCCCCCCCCCCCCCCCCCCCCCCCCACCCTGTTATTTTCACCCCTCTTAGGGCAATTACTGACTTGCTATTATGTTCTTCAAAAATTGAATGAATGCGCATTAATTGCAGTTTCAAAAAAAGCACTGAATTTTCCCACGCCATACCATTTGTCTTTAGAAATAAAATCGCCCGTAAAGTATTAATGCCCAATTTACGCAAATTGACTTCCCTAGCATTTTATGTTAGAGATTTTTAGATATTGCCGCAGTTAACACTTTATGCTGTAGAAAGGTTTTCTATAATCGCTGCACGAAGCTCTCTACACATACATTTAGGTAAAATAAATATTATTCGGAAAATACTGAGCTGAGTTATGAACCTGCATCACAGCATTGAGTGCATCCTCACAAGTGCTCCGTCTCGATCTTCAACAGTCAGCGCAGAGTGCCAAATTCGATAGTTCCCGTAGCAATGGTATTGCCTGCCCTTGCCTTTCCTCTGAAGGTTAGTGTCGGCCAGATCTCCTCGTCATCGCATCATTGTTTCCATTCTGTGATTACCTGTCTCTGCTCCCAAATTATTAACTCTCCCCAGTGTAGTTTGTGATGCATTAATTTACCAATAAATTGTGAAGAACTAGCAGTTCTGACGGCATGCTCGTTTCTCGGCACATTTGCTCACACTGAAGACAAAAATCGAGAGAACGCTTCACCCGGGACCTCTTGAGTTAGGCAACTTGCCAAAGCCTGCCTGTACCTACCTTTCTCGGTGTGCTTACTGAGTTTGTTACATTAATGATACATGTTTACAGATGATTCTCATGCCAGCAGAAAAATACAGAGAGTGCCTCTAACTCCATTCTCAAATTAGATGATGTGGTGTCAGAAAATGCCAAGTGGAGGAAACGGACATGCATATATGTATAACCGTACTGAGTTTATGCCAGAAACTGACTACTTCAACACATTCTATTCCACAGTGTGTAACAACTAGAATAAGAATGCGCTGCTTAGGAAAATAAAATACTGCAGTTATGAGAAGATACGTTTAAGTAAAAAGCTGGGCGGAATTGAGAAACTAAGAGTACAAAAGAACCAACAATATTTATAAATGTATACAACCTTTAAAATAAGCAGTAGAGAGAGATATGACGTGTCGCATAGTACCAAGACAGTTAAACTAAATCAGTCGTTATTGTGGAAGTTTTAATTTGTGTATGCACATACGCAGACACAGACACGCATTCAAACGGTGTAGCATTTCATTTTCGTAGCAAATGCACGAAATGTGTGTGTGTCTGGTTGCCTGTGTGCCTCTGTGTATACTTTGTTGTTGCTATTGTTGTTTTTGTTGCTGGGTGTTAGATCTTAAAACTTGACTTTTTTCTCACCAGCAACATAATTTTTGAAACATTAAAGATGTAAGTGGGCGATTACCGATTGCAAATGTATACAATAAATAATTTGTGTGTGCGAGTGGGGGGGGGGGGGGGGGGTGGAGGGAGGAATGCAACTATTATTTGGTTTTATATAGGAATGTTCGGATAAAGTAAATTATGTATAAACCCTTCTACCACTATTGGTGAAATGTGATTATTGATGCAACACCCTTATTTTAAACTAGTGACATGACTACTGAGCATCACGTCGCCGCTATCGCAGGCTAGCTGTAAACCACAACATAACGTGCAATCCGCCTATTTAAGGGTTTGAAAAAATTATATCACCCAGCGGGGAATCGAACGCCGGTCACGCCCCCCCCCCCCCCACCCCCCCCCCCCCCCCCCCCCCCCCCCCCCCCCCCCCCCCCCCCCCCCCCCCCCCCCCCCCCCCCCCCCCCCCCCCCCCCCCCCCCCCCCCCCCCCCCCCCCCCCTCGTGACAGGTGGATACATACAAGTGCACTATCAAAAACTTCAGAATTTAGTAGAAATGAAATCAAATAATAAGAATAAGAAGAAACTCCACAGGGGAGCATGTACAGCAGGAGTCTACCAATCATCAGTAGAAGTAATCTCTCATCGACAAATGTTTCGGCCTACGAGCTCCTAGACATTTTCAAAGACCACCTGAGTTCATGAGGCTCAGGTTTGGTTTCTCCTGCCTCACGTATTACCGCATGTTATTCGGACAGGGACAAGACGAAACGGTGACTTCGCAAAAGGTAGTGTGAGATAAAAAGTCGTTGCGGTAGCATAATTAAAGCAGTCTGCCTACCTGGACGAGCTAGTGGCAAGCTTACGTTTGGTTTACCGGACACATGTTGGATTTTGTTGGCAGGTGGCAGATAATAATTTGAAGTTCAGTGTTACACAAACAGTCAAATGTGGCGACTCTATTACTCTTATATGGAGAGATAAAAACTAGTTATCCTCCACCTTAGGAAAGGGCAAAACCGATTACGCAACAACATGTACACTAAATCAAGATAGACATATCAGCCATGTACACATGTGAAATGTTTCCCCAGACAGCATAACACATACCCCAAGACTGCACTGAATATATAATAATAAGAAGAAGAATTCTACAAAGGAGTATGCACAGCAGGAGCTCTACTGATCATCATTAACAAGGTCCCTTGTCGACACTTCTTCCGGCCCACTAACCTCCCAGACAATGTCAGATAGTTGGTCAACCTGGGTTATGACTTCCAGGCCTCGGACTTTCCTGCTGAGCTTATCGGACATCAGACAAAACGAAATCATAGCAACACTTATTGTGGGGTTTGGTGTTATATATTTGTTGGTTCGGTAGCAAATTAGTCGCCTACATTTTAACCAGAGTAACAAGTGGACGGGTGGATCATAGGACAGGCGTTAGGCAGATAAACACTGAAACACGTTACTCGGTTACTTTGGCTTTTAGGGAAGACAGGTTTCTTTAAAAAAGGGGCTCGGACCAGTCTACCGACGTTCATCCCCCACGACGTTCCGGTGTGTCCACAGCCAGCTCGAAGCTCTTTCTGCTGCATCACGTACTTGTTTTAGCGCGTTTTCGCTCTTTTTCTAGCAAGAGAGAGAGAGAGAGAGAGAGAGAGAGAGAGAGAGAGAGAGAGAGAAAGAGAGAGAGAGAGAGAGAGAGAGAGAGAGAGAGAGATGTGGCTACGGTAGCAAATGTGCCGCCTGCCTTCACGACCAGATTGACAAGCTGGCGGGTTGTTTAACGGACAGAAGTTAGACTTTGGCAATAGGCAGATAAACACTGGCAAAAATGTGTGGGGCGCTTGGCTTTTCAGTGATGAATAGTTCCTCACTAGGAGCTCAGACCTGTCTACCAGTAAAAGTTTATACAGAAGACAAAATTGCTGGTATGAACAAGAAGAAGAAAAACAGATGTTAAAAGTATCAAAGAAAAGACACAAAACGTGAGGTAATTAGAGAGACAGGTGTTATGCACTCACTAATCAACACCATATATAACATGTTAATGTAATTTATGGGGCAAAATTAGAAACACAGAAAGCAAATAAAATCATCCACCTACGTTTGCCAAGTCTATTTGACGGAGCGCTTACCGGGATATTGCGAGGTCCATGAAATCGGTTCCTAACTTAGATCAGTATTTCCTAACTGGTTTTTTTTTTTTTTTTTTTGACTCAATATCGTATAAGGCATATGCCACAAGAGGAGAGGGACGTCGTAGAGTAGTTACAACACGAACAATAGAGATAACATCAGATAAACTCTACTAGAGTACGCTGTGTGTGTGGTCGAAGAGACCAAGAAGCAGAACCGTGGTCTTCCCCGACACCTGACGAGGTATAAGTAGAAAACGAATTTGTAGGACATACTTAAATAAATATGTATGTTGGCATTGGACAATGCATAAAGAAGCCTCGGAGACCTGGCTATACAGAAGAATGCTTAAAAGGCTTTGCGCAGCCAAAATCATAAGCCCATATGTGTTAAATGAACTGAGTGGGGAAAAAAAAACCAGATCACAAACATCAAAATAAGAAAATCATTTTTTTAGCCTTTTTATGAGAATAAGGAAATTGGAAAATGTTGTGACAACTGGAAGAATTTGGGAAAGTAAAGACCGAGGAAGAGCACTCGAGATTCTTGACAGCCTTTTGTCCTGCCATGTATAAGTGTCGGCACATAAACTGATACAACATTTTAGAGATCGCAAGTTCTGAAGAGGCATGATCGCCCACGCCAGTTGGCAAGGCAATCAAAGATAAATAATATAATAAGAAAAATATTGAATAAAACCTATTTCGAGAAAATAGTAGGCAAGGTTAACTGTATGAGAGCTGATGAAAGCTCTCCAGCCGCAACGTTCATGTCGTCATATCTGATTTTATTACTTGTATAATGTTAGGTAGGTAACAAAACGTTTTTTTTTTAAGTACCGACGTAAATTATACATTCCCTGAAAACTATGCACACAATGCAGATGAATGGTCGTAGATCCCGAGATAGACCACGAAGACTAAATAGTGATAGTGTCCAGACAGACCTGCAAACACTTGGTGTCACCAACTGGAGAGAGAAGGCCAACCAGAGAGATAAAAAGAGACGGGTGATACCTGCAGCAATAAACCACAAGGGCTCGGAATGCTGAAGACGAAAAAGACGACGTGAATTATCAGTATGATATAAGTTAGAGGCGTTTCGGCAATTTTTTACCACGACGGCCTAATTTCCTGAACATCTTACAATTTTCTGTAATGTACTTTTGGATATATCAGTGTCCTGGTTCTGGTTTTAATTTCTTAAGCGTCAAAAATTATGTATATTGTTATTAAATCACTTTTTCGTGACAGCTATCAATTTTTTTTTTTCCTTAAACAGAACGAGTAGAAAGAATTGACTCTTCTGTAACCCATCTTGAGAACGTCCGTTCATCCGTTCAGTAATACCCAGAACATACTGTGTTCTTTTCTCTGGATTTCAAAAAGAATGACAGAGACAACCGCGTTTAGCATCAAATTAAAAATATTTATCTAATTGCATTATTATATCTTTCATTTTAACGAATTTAACTGTCAACGACATTTTGATAAAACATAAACTAACCACGTTAGGTTTCTCTTTTACAGCTTGTGACAAAACTTAACAGCAACCACGATTTCCACAGCGCATTTCGACACTTTCAGCACAACAGTTGTGGTTTTATTCAGAGTTTACTTTAAACACAAGAAATACGAGTTTTTGTTAAAGGTCGACAGATTAAGTATGAACTTTATGCTGCATACCTATTAAAAGGCAATCCAGCAAGGATGATCGTATATTGGTTTGCGGGGTGGGGTGGGGTGGGGGGGGGGGAGTCTGTCATAACGTCGAGAATAAAGTCAATAGTAATATATAATTTCATTTATTTATATTGCATTACAGTTGGGATGAATTGTTTTTAAACATCAGCACTAGTTTGAAAACGCACTATAGTAGCGTAGTCTTCTTTTGTTTTTCTATCCTTCTTTCAGAAAAAAAAAAAAAACTTATCTTATGAGGCTATTATATTTTAAAGCTGTGGTGCTGTCCAAATCTCCCCATGTGTCACAGAGCTTTTTCTTCATTGAGGTTTAAACTGGTCAAATGGCTAGACCGTTAACAGCATAAAGCTTGCAATGATTACGTGCTCAGCACTTGCAGGTGCGAAATCTATGATTCACTTCCGCTTAGACACTATACAACATTTAAAAAGTATTGTACCATATGCTGCACACCCCTAACGCTATTTAAGAGTTAATCAAGCAATTCTATACTCGTGCTGATTAACTTTCGGTGCGTGTACATATTTGTCATTCTGATTCTACATATGTTTCTTTGTATCAGTCAGGCTGACACGTTTCCTTTCCTAACGGCCCTCGACTAACATTTCGGTGAGCTATACCTTTTAACAGCTATCTAAACATAAGCTCCCATGGGGCACCAATCCTATTAACACACTGTGAGTAAACCCATTTTAGCTTAAGAGGCGCCCCTGCAGAGTAACAATAGAGGTATTTTGCTCTCTGCAGTTCATTCATTGGGGTCTTTGTATTTGCCCGCGAGTTCAGAAAAGGGCAGTTAATGGTAACTGAGAATAGGTGGCTGTAGTAATTAACGATTAGCCGTTTATATCGATTATAAGAACGACTATGTTTATATTTGAAAAAGGCTTAGATGATTTTTAAATGTATCGTACTGTAGCATTATAAGTTTCGTTCTCAGGATTTTTAGTGTGTGGAACCCCCTCCTCCCCCCCCCCCTTCCACCTCAATAAATACTTTCTCATATTGTATGTGCTCAAATACGTTATTAAGAATCTATAACTTTGACGTCATGAGGCCGGTAAACTAATCAGTCATCAGGATGACGTCAATGTTTTATAATGTATTTCCATAAATTGCTGTTGCGTGTTGATGCGTCCTGTCAGTCATTCATTATTATATAAACCATGTTTGTTCTTCCTCATAAACGTACTATTCACACACGCAACCGCCCTGTCAGACGATTATTCTGTTAGCCTGGGTGATAAAAACCTACCTCCAGGTCTGCTTGAAGGGCGACATCATTTCTTTAATAAATTCAGAATGCTTGCTTGCCGACCTGAGGGTTATATATTTAAACAGCCCCACTGAATAGATGATTTTTTTATAGGCTTTTATTAGGTTCGCTTGTGTTTGTTGTGTATTACGTTTTAAAAAGTAGTAAAATTTATCAAAAGTATTTTTTCCCTTGATTATTTATTTTTGTTTTACAAGTGGGTTCGCTCTCTAGGTCGCCTTTACTTAAAAATGTTTGTCATATAACTCATGAATTTATCTTAACATTGACGACAATCCAACGACAGATACAGGTAAACGGATGTAAACTTTTAGGCCTTGACATGTTCTGCACAATTGCATACAATGATAAGTGATCAGTTCCCGTCCTTCTTGCCTGTCTTTCTCAACCACTTACCAGAATATTGGTAAAATTGTCTGGAACACAATGTTATGTAGTGGAGTCAGTTGCAATGTTCACACTCTAGTAATTGTATTATTATTATTATTACTACTACTATTACTACTACTACTACTACTACTACTACTACTACTACTACTACTACTACTACTACTACTACTACTACTACTACTACTACTACTACTACTACTACTACTACTACTACTACTACTATTTTTATACCTCCCAAAAAGAGAAACGGGAGAAACAAATAGATAGCTTTCATTTGCGATGTCTAAATAGAGTACTTGGAATTAAGTGACAGAACAAGATCACAAATGCTGAGGTATTGGAAAGAACAGGTATTACAACAGTTTTTCTTAATGCTCAGTCTACAAAGGCTCTGGTGGCTGGGTCACACCTGGAGAATAAAGGATGACAGAATGCATAAGAAAATCTTCTGTGTTGAAGTAAAGATAGGTAGAAATGGTCGTAGCCGACCTCGATTACCATATAAAGATGTGTGCAAACAGGACATGAAAGATACAGAAATTGAGCAATGAACTGTGTTGTTGCGTGAAGGGGGCACATCAGGAATGGAATGTGAATGAAGGAAGAATAATAGCTGAGCGTTTGAGAAGAAACACATTAAATACAAATGTGGATACTATCGGTCCTGAAATTCCACGCTATAACTGTGAAAGACTTTTCCTAATGCGGGTGGGTTTTGCTGGTCATTCTCGCCATCGACATAGGTCGTCAGTCTCATGCTTCCCCATAGCACAATATAATACTATCGACTGGAAAGACGGAAAGGTGCCAGTGAATAATGGAGCCACAAACCTATGACCACCTAGCTTTTAGGTTCAGGTATATTAAATTAAACAAACACATTTAGCGGAAGTCATTTCTCGCTTACGTTGTTATCGTATTCTTGTGCCCGTCAAGGTATGTTGTGTTGTATTTGGCAGACACGCCGCGATAGCTGCGCTTTACGCCCAACCCATCTGATTTTAGCAAATCCCTTATTATTCGACGTTTACAATACGCTCGTTAGAGTGGCGGGGTGTCTATTCTTAACCCTGCTAATGGGGCCTTGGAACCCCATACGGTGACCGGTCCCATACTTATGTGCCTAATGTAAAAACTTTTTGACGCCTCTCAAGCGTATGGTGTATATAGGGCTAAACCTATATTTTATAGCCCAAAGGGAACTTGGTGGGTGATGTGGTCAGCATCACGCCAGCTGTCTTTACTTCCCAGGGCTGTATCTAGTACCCACTCAAGGCTGTGTCGACTTGGGAGCCAAAGTAATTTTTTAAGAAAAGTCGGGCCCCTATCAGGACCCAAACCTTCGACCTTCCGATCCGCATATAGCGTCTAACCGCTAGACCTAATATTTTTTTTTATTCACCCTGCCTACATGTTTCCGAATCACAATATGATTACCACAATTAAGATATTTTCTAAATACTTGACGCATTACGTTTGCTCTTATATTAATGCAGTGTCGGCACTCTCGGTTAACTGTGAGAGTTTTGTTATCATCTGTTTACATTTACATTTTTTTGTATGTTTATCACAACTTATCACAGACACCAAAAGGAGACAGTCATCACTTTTCGGCCATGTTATAAGAAAAGAGAAAAAAGAACATGTTGTAACCACCGGAAAGATATGTGGAATGAAGGATAGAGGAAGTCAACGAGAGACGATTGTTGACATTCTTGTTGCATGGCATGGAGGTGTGTCAGCAAACGAACTGATAAATGCTGCAGGAGATCGCAGATTGTGGAAAGGCATGATCGCCCACGCCCGTCGGCAAGGCACCTGATGATGAATATTTGAGATTCTGGCTGTACCGTTTTGTTGTTTCATGCAAGTATTCTACTTTTCATCAACTTAACAGTTATCCCAACTTGTCATTTGACACGATCAAGCGTCATCCAAACATGCCACCTTTTTATTCTTGGTTATATTTAACTTTCAAAATATATCGGAACAGAGTCGAGTTTGGCTTTGTGTACGGCTTACTGCCACAAAAAGCCATCTTGATGTTTGGTCTCACTGCAGTATAAAATCGATAACGCTAATGCAATGCTAAGAATCGCCTTCATTGCGTACATCCGAGTAGCTAATTCATGCTGATTGCCAATACATGTCCGAGCCACACGTGGAGGGCCGGCTGAAAACGAGTGCCATTCTTCTTGCGTAGAACGATGAAAAGTCTACAGGAAACGGAGAGCTCAGTGCGGCTGGCGCTGGCGTCGAGTGCGGTTTATTTCAAGTGGTCGTCAGACATTACAAAACGCAGAGAAGAGGAAAATCCAGAATGTCAACTCCATAAGTTACAGCCCCGGGAGCAAGTCGATCAAGACTCTAAAATCAAAGCGGAACTGAAAGGATTTTGTTATTTTTGCCACCTCTTCTACAAAGAGTGAAAATAAAAAGCCATTAATTAAATATTTTAAAAAATTTTTTTTGTTCCTAGCTAGATTTTTTTTTTCGAACCCGATGTATAGTGAGTTAAATAAATCAGTATATAAAGTATTTACCGCGTGTGTTTTCTTCTGCTGCTGCTGCTACTGCTGCCGCTACTTCTTATTCTTCTTCCTCTTCTTCTTCTTCTACTTCTGCTCCTTTTCCTCCTCCTCCTTCTTCTTTTTCGTGTTCACCAGCTGTAAACTTCTAGACTTAAATGAAGGATGAAGAAATGAAGAATAAAGGATGGCAGATTTCCCAAGAAAATCCTCTATGTTGAATTAAAGATGGGTAGAAAACGCCGAGGCCGACCTCTATTACCACATACTGATGTGTGCAAACGGGACATGAAAGAAACGGATATTGAGGTGGATTCGTGGGAACAAATTCGATGTACCGTGTTGTGTTCCAGAACCCTGCATTAGTATATTCTCACGTATAGACGGATCTGCATGGTCTCCAGACATGGTGTCTGCCTCGAGTGCTAGAGGTTCCGGGTTCAATCCCCGGTAGAGGACTTGGACATCTAGTAATTCCCCGGTCTGTTGGTAGTGAGATCGGACGCCCGTATGCATTGTTGCACACGTTAAAAATCTCCTGTCAGTTAGAAATCGAAAAGAGGAGGCTAACAGGGCTGCCCGGGCTAAATTCGGAGATGAAAATCTACCCAAAGTATTTCAGAATCCACGCCGGTGCTACAGAGCCTGTGCATTGTGCTGAGCTACTTCGGACTCAGAAAGTACAAATGGAGAGTATAGTACCTTTACAGTTTGCGGCCTAGGCGCTGCGAGCGCACTTCATAATACCGGGTTGCTGGTTTCGATCCAAGCTGCGAACAATCTGTCTTGTGATGGTTTTGATAGTGGTACCGAGGCTGACCATGAAGGAAACAATGGCAGACTATTGTACGTGCAATTTGCTTAGAAAAACCACAGCCAAAAATGCTAGGGTTGGCTCGCAACGTCATGTGAAGGATACTCAACTAACTAATGTCTGATTCTGTAACTTGATGACTATAAACTATACAATAAAACCTCTGGTATAAGTGAAACATAAGTGAAGTAGTGAAACATAAGTGAAGTAGTGAAACATAAACGGACAGTGCTTGCCTCATCACAATGAGCTTGTCCTTTACAAAACGCCTCTCTCCTTACGGCACGCTTTAAAATCTCTCTTTCTCTAGCCAGTTCTCCAGCGCTATGTATTTTAAAAACCAAATTATCCTCAATATCTAGTATCCGCATTCGAAGAGATGGATCTATCTCGTTTTCAGGAAACTGCACCATTCATCTACGTTCTCTCTAGGCCACCATAACGTTTAACGTGACAAAAATACCGTAACTTTCAAAACAGGATGCTGCTTATGAGCCAGTTCTCCTCGATGTTCAGATCATGTAGGGTGTCGGTGTTTTTGTTTTCTTCTTGGTCATCAACGGTGAATAGCAAACTATCACAGGACCAAAAAAATCAACATCAGACTAGGTAAGGCAACAACAACAATGAGCAGACTGACTGAGAGAGTTTAGGAGAACTGATAGCTCACAATTAAAACAAAAACCCTTGTCAATCAAGCTCGTGTACTCAGCACTCTGCTTTATGGCAGTGAAACTTGGTCAACCTTTTTGCACCAGGAGAGACGGCTAAAAAGCTTTCACATGCGATGCCTAAGAAGAATACTTGGCATTAAGTGGCAGGACAAAATCAAAAACACTGGGGAACTGGAAAGAGCAGGTACTTCAACAATCTTTTCCACGAATTCTCAGGTGCTGGGTCACACCTGGAGAATGTAAGATGGCAGAGTCCCTAAGGACATCTTTTATGGTGAATTAAAGACAGGAAGAAAATGCCGAGGCTGACCTCTGCTACAGTATAAAGATGTGTGCACGCGGGAAATGATGGGTACAGGTATTGAGGTGGACTCATGGAGGAAAAATGCGATGTACCGTTTTGTGTGGAAAGGGTATATCAGGAAGGGTATGAGAGTGAAGGGAGAAATTATTGCAGAAAGGATGAGAGCTGAGCGTCTGACTGTATGTCTTTCTTGACTTTCTTCTGAAAGATGTGTCCACCAGATCCCCTGGTCGTTCCCGGCTGAATCATTTGCTACAGACAGTATTTATCTCTTTAAGCTTCCGGTTTGGTAACTTTTCCCTAAATTACATTGAACATAGCTTAGATATATATATCCCAACCAGTGGGGCAGTACCAGACAATGTATCTGTATGTTTATTTCTCAGCACACCTGATTCCCTGAAGAAAATATGTAACGGACGCTAACAGGATCATCGGAACCGCAGCATGCCTTACTCTACCTTTCACAGCTTGCTCAGTGAGACTCTTACAATCATACAAGTGTGCATCCGACTGACTAACCTGTTACCCCACTAGAACATCACACTGGAAAATAAATACCCAGAGACACAAAGTGCTACCACTCGGATGAGGATCACCCCTGGAGAGGTCTCGTAAACTCCGTTCAACCCAGTTAGGTTATTTTAGGGGCCTCAGCAACAACCAGAGTGACGTTCAAAATAACGAAAAATGTGTCCCACATGGGAACGGGGAATTGACAACATTCAGCGTGCATCTAGCTCTCAAGTCAACAAAAAAGCTGCACTGACCAAGAACATGAACATGACTAACTAGGCATCCTTAAAATGGATGGTGTGGAATCGTATGTTAGGGTATATGCACGAGGCGACGTTCATTCGATTTTGCATCGATTCCTCATGCACATTTCGTCTTTTAACATACATCCCTCTGTATTTTATTACGTTTATTAGGCTGAGGTTATCCCTATCATCTTCTGCCAAGATGATAGATAGCATCTTCAAGCACAGGTGTTTTGGAAAGTGCTTCGCGTTCTTTTTTCTTTTACTTTTTTTGTGTGTGTGGGTGGGAAGGGGGAAAGGGGGGTTGAGGGCGGAGGGAGGAAGGATTTCTGACATAGTCAAGATGCTTTTCTTATGACTGCATTTAGTTTTGAAGCAACTGATTTTGCATTTAATATTTATATTTTCCGTTGTAAACAGCAATTTTTCGTAGAACCTCGATATCTCCTCTGTGAATATGTGAATACTTTTCAGATGGCACCAGTTGTGCATACTTTACTCAGTTTTAAATATTCAAGTGAATCTTCAAAGCTCTATTTTATTTTGAATGTTTACTGACATGTCTAAACATACAGATATCCACATGTTACTTATGTACTTTTCCCCAATGAAGTTCATGAGATAGTATTGTTCACTATATTTAGATCGTTGTGGTTTTTATTTTTATTTTTTATTTTTTTTTATCAACATTATACATGTTTTCTGTTTCCCCAAGCCCGCAATGCTTCTCTCTTATTTTTAGAGTTCACCCACAAATATTCATTTTTTTTTTTAAAATCACATACATTTTGAATTACACTGATGCCCTGCGACTTTGATTACCGACACTCCCCACTCCCCCTTTTTTTTTTTTTTTAATGAAACATGCAGATGTTCCCTTTGCTGTTTTCTTCTGCAAAACTGAATGCTATGTTTATGCACGTATGTGTCTGAAAATCATGGTATCTTCAGCTTATAACTGCTCAGATATTCTAACATTTCCTAATAAGACAAATTCAACACAAGGATAGCTATCGCTTTATCTAGCATGCATACAAGCGTCTGGGATGATTTCAGCATTGGCCGACCAATATAATTGCAAATACCGCCGTATTCCGAGACACTCGCCAATCATTCTCACTTCCCCATCTTTGCTGCACTCACTGGGGCGAACATTCTGGAAATTCCTAGACCACTATTACATTTTTTTTCCTCCCCCTAACGCATGTTGTCTCTTGCGAGGTCCCGCGTTAATTTTTTTTTTTTTTTTTGGTTCTCTTGTCTGACGTTTGCTATCTGGTAGAATAATGATTCCAATGACATTTCTTCATCGCTCCGGAAGTGAACCCAATTACCTATACCTTCAAAACTGGTTGGCCCGGAAAGCGAAGTATTCAGACAAGAAAGCAATCTTATCCACAACAGGACTAACCCATTGAACTGATGTTCTTTTAAAACCGAATGTTCTTTTTAAAAAAAATGCCCAAGTGCGTCGTTTTAGTAATCCTAACCATATTATGCAATCAGCTAATCTATGAATATTCATGACCATTTTTGTTCTTCTTGCGATCGTTTTGTAATGAAGAAACCACTTCTGGAACGGACGTATAAATCCCTTCCTGCGCAGAAAGCTTCTAAAACGGACGTATAAATCTTTTCGTATGCAAGAAGCCTCTGGAAAAGATGACTCAGTTCGTGTGCCTTGTTATGACTTCTGTCACATCTGTAAGTTTCGTGTTTGAAATATCACCATGATCATCACCACCATCATCATTATCATCATCATTTTATTTTAACCTTTATAAGTCATGTATGGTTCCCAGGCGATGCGATTTATCTATTAAATTATACCATGTGCAATCTTCGCTTTATAATTTATGGAATCCAGCCCGCCTGTTGTGGCCTCTCTTGTCAACATTCATTGTTTGGACGTTCATCGCTTCCTCAATTCATATCAGCGCCTGCTTTGTTATTTCTTTTAGTTTGGACTTATAAATTGTACACTCCCCACAGTGTGCCTGTCAAACAGGACCACAAACACCTGAGCACATTTTGCAGACCTGCCCACTCTACCTACAATTTCGAAAAGACACCTGGCCTCAAGAGCAAAGTGTGCAGAGCAAGCTATGGTTAACCATGAAGGACCTGCTACTGACATTTGAGTTCACAGAGGCTACCCACCTGATGGTCTGATCTGAGATTACGAAACCGAATGCAAAGAGGAAGAAAAAGGTCTCATAATTTGCCCAAAATATCATTGTCCTGTTTGTTTAGAGCAACTGATGTCAGGGCAGACACTTTTTTGGGGCCTAACGACCCTTTCACAGGGGTCGCCAAAGACCATCGGAAAACACATAGTCATTGAAGTTATGAATAAGCAACGAAAACAATTGCATAGCTGGGGGTTGCTACAACATGTGGAACTATATTAAAGGAAGTTTGAGAGCCACTTTAGCAGATTATCAAACCATTTGATATTCTGTTGTATTTTTTTTTTTTTTTATTAATTTGCTGCATTGTTTTGTTCCTATTGCCCTCTTATATTTCTAACTTTGTCTCGGATGGTTAAGTCAGAGGCTTTTCTCAGGCATCTCATTTTACAGGTGCTAATGTTACGCATGTTAGCGTTTGATAATGTTCAAGTGTGGTATTAGTAGAATAGTTTTGGTATGAATATGTTGTTTGTAATCCGTTTCGTGTCGCTCATATCTATGTTTGGATGTCTCAAAAATGGTATCAGTTGGTATATAAGGACACTGGGAATTGAAGGCGGTTGGTGTGATACTAACCACATCATTAACAAAGTGCTGACTGGTCAATAAAATAGAGGTCTAGGAGCATTATGTGCCCAATACTGAGGGCATGGAAACGGGTAATTTACACTACTTTTACTGCTGCCAGAAAACTACAGTACGTTGTGACGGTAGGAAAGTTTGAGGGACGAGAGGCAGAGGGAGACAAAGAGAACAGAAGCTAGACAGTCTGACTTCATGAGATGGACACTGACTTCATGACATGGACACTGACGTCATGACATGGACACTGACTTCATGACATGGACACTGACTTCATGACATGGACACTGACGTCATGACATGGACACTAACGTCATGACATGGACACTGACTTCATGACATGGACACTGACTTCATGACATGGACACTAACGTCATGACATGGACACTGACTTCATGACATGGACACTAACGTCATGACATGGACACTAACGTCATGACATGGACACTAACGTCATGACATGGACACTAACTTCATGACATGGACACTGACTTCATGACATGGACACTGACTTTATGACATGGAAATTGACTTCATGACATGGACACTGACTTCATGACATGGTCACTGACTTCATGACATGGACACTGACTTCATGACATGGAAACTGACTTCATGACATGGTCACTGACTTCATGACATGGACACTGACTTCATGACATGGACACTGACTTCATGACATGGACACTGACTTCATGACATGGACACTTACTTCATGACATGGACACTGACTTCATGACATGGATACTGACTTCATGACATGGACACTGACTTCATGACATGGGCACTGACTTCATGACATGGACACTGACTTCATGACATGGACACTGACTTCATGACATGGACACTGACTTCATGACATGGGCACTGACTTCATGACATGGACACTGACTTCATGACATGGACACTGGCTTTATGACATGGACACTGACTTCATGACATGGATACTGACTTCATGACATGGACACTGACTTCATGACATGGACACTGACTTCATGACATGGACACTGACTTTATGACATGGTCAATCATCTGTAATATGTATCCCACCGACAGGCTGACGTACGTGTTAGGTTACGTTGACCTTTTTTCCTTCTACGCTTTGTTTCAAAATTCCTCACCGATGCAGATTCAAACCCGCGACTCTCGGTTGGCAGGGAAGCGTTTTACCACTGCTCTACCTCAGCTCATGGCATGCGCTATTGGTGTGGCCAATGCGATTAGTACACTGTATGGAACAGTGCTAATTTTCTCTAGTAATAAGTAAATGAAAGCGTTTTGCCACTGGTCTTAGTTTAAACAGCAGAAAAACAGAAGCAATGGTAATTACAATGAAAACTGACCCTCGAAAAAACCATCAAAGCAAATGGGAGGAAGATCAACTAAGTTGATATTTTAATGAATTTGGTACATCAGATGGAAGATATATTAAGGAAGTTAAATGTCGAATAGCTCGAGAAAAGGCAACATTTTACAAAATGAAGAACATTTTATGCAATCTTTCTTTGTCAATAGAGACGAAGAAGAGAATTCGTAAAAAAAGCTATATGAATCCTATATTGGTATATGGATGTGAATTATTGACAGATAGTAAATAAGTAAAAACTTTTTTGGAAACTGTAGAGATGTGATTTTAAAGGACAATGATGGGTATGTCCTAGACAGATAAAAAAAAATAATAATAATGAAGACGTCTTGAAAGAAACTGACTCACGAAGAAAGCTGCATAACTACATGAGAAAGAGACAATCTACATTCTTTAGTCATGTAATGAGAAGGAGAAAATTGGAGTACATTGTGACTGTAGGAAAATAGGAGTGAGGAGAGGCAGAGGGAGACCGAAAGAACAGAAGCTAAACAGTTTGACATCATGACATAGACAATCATCTATATCAGAGTTAACTGAAAGTACACGAGACAGAAAGTTGTGGATAGACATGACTACCCACGCCACACAGCATAGACTTTGGGAAGAACTGCTGCCATACTAACGTGCGTAATATGTATCCTACCGGCAGGCTAACGTACGTGTTAGGCTGCCTGACCTTGTTGCCTTCAACGTTTTGTTTTAAAAACCCGCACCGATGCCGATTCAAACCCGCGACTTCCGGTTGGCAGGGAAGCGTTTTACCACTGCTCTACCTCAGCTCATGGCATGCGCTATTGGTGTGGCCAATGCGATTAGTACACTGTATGAAACAGTGCTAATTTTCTCTAGTAATAAGTAAATGAATTTTTTTTGTATTAGCGCTGTAAAACTAATGGTGTGTGGTGTCATCCAGAGAGCATCGACACAAAGAAAATACCCAAATGGGGCGGGATGTTCTGAAGCTCTGAAATGTTCTAGGAGAGGGCTCAAAGTTAATAAACTTTGTGTAAGTGCTCAGCAAATACTTATCATAGTGTGCTTACTGGCAAAAAGTTATAAAAATATATGGGAAATGATATATGTATAATCACCAACAATCAGCTGTGGCGTCCGTGGCTTAGGCGTTGCGAGCACAACTCGTAATTCCAGCGTACTCCGATCGGAACCCACAGCTGGCTGTGTGGATTTGTATCATGTCGTCACAGGTCGACCCAGCCTAAAATAATTACCAGGATGGCTGTCCTAGTGAAGTAAAGACGGCTGGCGTAATGGTGACCAGAAATAATATCCAGAAATCATGAACTGTTAACCCTTTGGCTCGGTATTATGGATATCGCAACCCTTCAGTCTTGAATCCATGATAGATACCGTAAATCTGGGAGAAATTATGCTTTTCTGCCTTCGCTGGGCGTGAAACCTGACCACAAGGAATTCGTCACCCGGTCGCCGCAAAATCAGGTTTAACCATCTATACTAACGCGCAAGGCGTCTGAAAAAATGCAAGTACCCATTCCGTATGCATGATGAGCCTAAAGGTGTGAAAAAAGATCTTTACTTTTTTACACACATTCAGTTAAAGCTGCGTCCACCAGTGAGCTCAGACCTATTGTTTAACCCTGTCTTCGTAGTGATTTGATCACATTCTCACAGAACTGGCAAGTATACGCTCGTATTTGCTAGTGACAGTGCTACTGCCTCTACACAGTTAGAGTCAGCAATCAGAGGTCAGCATAAAACCGTAACAGTGGTTAGGCGCCTTAATAGTGCAGTGCAGTGCAATTAACAGGGAAAGATCTCATTGTTCTTCTTAGCATTCTTTGTCTTTTAACTCCAGCGGAAAGTTCCGGTTGTTTGTTTACTTCTGGACTTTAGTCTTGTTACACTTCTTGAGTTTTGGCTGCACATCCATTTTACAGATCTTGCTTAGTTCCATGCATAGTGTGGGTTCCTTGCCTTTCAGACAGATTAAATCCATTTCAAAGAATACACCCCAAATGATTTAACTTCAAAGACATGTTTATTAGCAGGCTGTGGGTCTATAGACCCCTCCACCCCTGAACTAAATGAGGCCCCATAAACCTCAAAGTGAGGGATCTAATTGAAGATTAAAAAATGATACCAGTGCCGAATTCGATTCAATAAAGAAGTGTAAGAGAAATGGTTTGGCAAAATGACGCAAATATCTACTACTTGAGGTGGCAACGTTAAACCAATATAATAAACCCAATAGTTGAAAATCTGTGCGATAAGATGCAGAGTGATGTGGGAATACAACCCAGTAGTTGGATGTCGATACGATAACATGTAGAATGATGTGGGAAATAAAACCCAGAAGTTGGATGTCGATACAATAACATTTAGAATGATTATGAAAATCTGAAGGGGTCACTACACAGCATTTTCCCCAATTTATGACAAAAATATCATTTTTTCAATGTGTTCGTTTTTGTAAAGTTCTGCATTCGTACAATAGATGACACAAAAAAATGTATGTCATTTGTAAACAATTTAGCATTGAAAAGTTAATACTAACGACACCACCTCGTGCACTTTTTAAAGATGAAAAAAGTTTCAAAGTCAGTTTTCTCAAATCTTTATATTTCAGTTTGCTGTGTATGTTAAATCCTCAAATCCAAGCTAATATAAAGAGTAGAATCATGCAATTTCGTATGCATACTCCATAATCAATATTATAGGGACTGGTCTATCTAAAAGTAGATTTTAGAAAGTTTTTGTTTCTAAAATTTGATTATTGTCTTATGATGCTAGATTTTTTTAACTTTTTCAATAAACCTACATTTTAAAATTCTACGAAAAATATTTAAAATCATGTTTAAAGTAAATAAACTAGACCTGTACCTCTAAATAGATAAAAGGTCATGGATCCATCATCTATTGTTGAATATTTATGTTTGTTTTTAAAATTTTAGGATTCTAAGTATATATTGGTTTTTTTTTTTTTTCACAAGATGGCGGCTATTACCATGACAACTATGATTTTTTAACACTTAAAGTATACAAATGTAATAACATGTATCCCTACAAATGACCATTATAAAATAACTGCTCTAAGTCTGTAAAAAAAAAAAAAAAAATTGTTTGGTGTAGTGACCCCTTATTTGTAAAGAAAACAACACATTTTCAATACTATACTGGGATTAATGGAGGTAAAGGAAAAGAAAGAAAGAAAACAAAAGAAAGAAAGAATGAAAGAAAGAAAGAAAGAAAAAAAGAAAGAAAGAAAGAAAGAAAGAAAGAAAGAAAGAAAGAAAGAAAGAAAGAAAGAAAAGAAAGAAAGAAAGAAAGAAAGAAAGAAAGAAAGAAAAGAAAGAAAGAAAGAAAGAAAGAAAGAAAGAAAGAAAGAAAGAAAGAAAGAAAGAAAGAAAGAAAGAAAGAAAGAAAGAAAGAAAGAAAGAAAGAAAGAAAGAAAGAAAGAAAGAAAGAAAGAAAAGAAATAAAAAGTGAAAGAAAGAAAGAAAGAAAGAAAGAAAGAAAGAAAGAAAGAAAGAAAGAAAGAAAGAAAGAAAGAAAGAAAGAAAGAAAGAAAGAAAGAAAGAAAGAAAGAAAGAAAGAAAGAAAGAAAGAAAGAAAGAAAGAAAGAAAGAAAGAAAGAAAGAAAGAAAGAAAGAAAGAAAGAAAGAAAGAAAGAAAGAATCAAAGAAAGAAAAGAAAAGAAAAGAAATAAAAAGTGAAAGAAAGAAAGAAAGAAAGAAAGAAAGAAAGAAAGAAAGAAAGAAAGACAGACAGACAGACAGACAGACAGACAGACAGACAGACAGACAGACAGACAGACAGACAGACAGACAGACAGACAGACAGACAGACAGACAGACAGACAGACAGACAGACAGACAGACAGACAGACAGACAGACAGACAGACAGACAGACAGACAGACAGACAGACAGACAGACAGACAGACAGACAGACAGACAGACAGAAAGAAAGAAAGAAAGAAAGAAAGAAAGAAAGAAAGAAAGAAAGAAAGAAAGAAAGAAAGAAAGAAAGAAAGAAAAGTGAAAAAGAGAAAGAAAGAAAGAAAAAAAAAGAAAAGAAAGAAAGAAAGAAAGAAAAAAGAAAGAAAGAAAAGAAAGAAAGAAAGAAAGAAAGAAAGAAAGAAAGAAAGAAAGAAAGAAAGAAAGAAAGAAAGAAAGAAAGAAAGAAAGAAAGAAAGAAAGAAAGAAAGAAAGAAAGAAAGAAAGAAAAAAAAAGAAAGAAAGAAAGAAAGAAAGAAAGAAAGAAAGAAAGAAAGAAAGAAAGAAAGAAAGAAAGAAAGAAAGAAAGAAAGAAGGAACGAAAGAAGGAAAGAAACAGAAAGAAAGAAAAGAAAGAAAGAAGAAAGTACTGAAATAAATATTGGACGAAGGAGGTGGAGGAAGAGAAGAAGAAAGAGGAGGAGGGGAGATGAGAAAACAGAAGCATTAACAGTTGCAACGGCAGCAGAACTAGGACACGATGAGGAAGAAGATGCAGAAGAAGAGAAAGAAAAGGAAGAGAAAAAAAGCGGAGTTTGCGGGGACAGATGAAGAAGCATACGAATAAAAATAAGTAAAGGGGGAAAAAAAGACGTTCGTAAAAAAATACATGAAAGCGAAGAGGAAGACGAAGAGGTGACAGGGTAAAAGAAAAGAATGAGACAGCGGAGGAGAGGGCGGTGGAGGACAAGGAGGAAGAAAAATAAGAGTGGATGGAAGCAGTCAATCCTGCAGCACTTTAGATTTAACTCGTAGCGTGAAGACAATCGCACTGTAGAAAGGACTGATATTGCTCCTTCCTTAGCATTCAGTGCTCCAACAGAGCATGTGAATATCGTTAAGCATAGCTGCCGATACTTCGTGCCCACTTGACTAGTCTGGGGAAGATGTTGGCGATTGCGACTTTCTATTACTCCGTGTCATCTCTGTATACTTTGCTGTCAACAGCGGTTGAGTGCATTACTGTTGTTTTCTGTCGACACGGTTTGAAACCTACCCGAGTTCAAGTCGGTCACCATCGTATTCACAATCAACAAGTTTCGCCTACACACAATTGATCACTATATATTATGGTAAGTAAAAAAAAGTTAAGGACCCCTTTCCTTTATCTGCAGGCGTATTGAGCATAAAATGCTGGACTTATATTTTCAAGATCAATCAGCACTTGGTGGATCTTCTTCTTCTTCTTCGATCCTTCTGTCCGAAAACTTATATCAGGAGACCGGTAGCTTTTATGAAAGCTATCGTGCAATCCATATCCTCTCGTGTGGTCAGCATCACACCGGCCGCCTTACCTTCCATGACCTCACCTGATACCTATTTAAGGCTGAGTTGACCTGGGCACCAAAGTCATTTTGGGAGAAACAAGGCCGGCTCTGTCAGGATATGAACTCACTACCTTCCGTTTGGCAGGCAAGAGTCTAACCACTTCACCATGGCAGCTACCCATTATATTATTGTGACAAAACTGCAGTCAATTTTAGTTAGCCTAATAGTTCGTCACATTTAACAGACCTTGGCAGTGCTCACTGCATGCGACTTGTCGAATTCGGTACAGAGAGCCAGCTGTAGTTTCGATAGCAACGGCAAACTACTGAACATAAAAATGCCCAATAAAAGTACTGAAGCAAACAAATGCATACATACACACATATATACATACACACACATCTTTACACACATACATGCATACTTGCATACATACCTAAATACACACAAACACATAGCCCAAAGAAGAAGATGAGGAAAGGGAGTTGAGGGAGAATATTGTTTTTAAAAATCACCACAAGACACAAAGAAGAACAGGAGGAAAGGGAAGTTAAGGGAGATTCATGTTTGGAAGTTGTCACCTTCCATGAAAACATCATAAATCATTTCTTGTGTTCCAAATCGTAATCGTTCCACCAGTTTTGCTGACCGCCAGCTTTCCAAAGTGCTCTGGTAGTGGCGAAAATTTTTAATTTTTCAAATATGTGGGATGCAATATTGTGTTATTTGAAGCCCCAGCCTGACCTCTGCCGGAGCCCTGAAAATAACCGGGCCATAAATATGGCCTAGGCCATAGATATGGCCTAACGGCTGAAAGGGGTTTCTGGGACGTCTTCACTGGTAATCCTCATCCTATGGTGGCACTTGTGTCACCGAGTGTTTATTGCTCGTGTTATGTCCTGGTGGGAGACAACTACCTACCTAGCTTGTCTTTAAAAGAAAATTATTCGCTAATGTTATAATATAATAGCTAACACACCTGTTAACTTGGGTTCTAGCAGGTTGTCACCTCTCAACAACGTTTTGCGATGTCGTCAACGTGATCAAAAGATGTGGGATTTTAGCAGTGCCAATCCTTCTAGCTGACAGTTATGGTACCCTCATAAGTGGTGACAACTCTATTCCGAAATTTCGTAATGCAGATGACACTGTCTTCTTTCGGACACCGTAAAGGGAATATAACATTTGGTCATGTATGTCAGAAAAAAAAAAGTGTAGATCAGAAACTATACTTGAATTTAAAGCAATCAGAAATAATATCCACAGCCAAGACTGGCTTTCACACACACACACACACACACACACACACACACACACACACACACACACACACACACACACACACACACACACACACACACACACACACACACACACACACACACACACACACACACACACACACAAACAAAACACTTAAAAATGAAAATTGAAAATGTAAAAACTTTTGAATATCTAGGCTCCGAAAAAAAATAGCAATGGACG
The DNA here is from genome assembly GCA_905116865.2 of Candidula unifasciata. Taxonomy (NCBI): domain Eukaryota; kingdom Metazoa; phylum Mollusca; class Gastropoda; order Stylommatophora; family Geomitridae; genus Candidula; species Candidula unifasciata. Next base: position 153,055 of record CAJHNH020000147.1, read on the forward strand.
CTGTTGGACATTAAGTGAAATGGAGGATGGCCATAGCAGTACAAAGATCGAACAGCAATAAATGTCTATGGAAAAGAAATACGCAAGCAAAGAAATCAAAGTTAACATTTCGAGAGCATGCATCTTCATTGTAGCGAAATACGGATGCTTTTTGTGGGTGTTTCAGCTGAAATGCTATAGAAAAATTATCAGAACGCCATAGACAAAGAAGAGAAGAGATTCTGACATATCAACAGTTCTGAACATTAAGAAATACTGGTAAACAGCATCTTGTTTCAGAAGCTGAAATATTTTGGTCATATTAAGCGCCATAGAGGACAGGGGACAAAATTAATAGCAGAAGGCATAGTACTAGGAAGACATGGGTCGACCAACACGAACATAGGCACAGAATATAATGGAGTCATTAGATGTTTCAGTGCACGAGACGGGAGACCTGGCGAAAGACCGAAGTTCTTTTTGAGAGAACAGTTCTGCACAGGATCTGCAACATGACGATTAGGAATTTTTTCAGCTTGCCTCCTTCCTTCCTAGCATAAATTTCATGTGCTGTTTCTTCTTTCTGCTGTTGGTTAAAGAGCTCAAGCTCGGTTGCATGATTAGCACATGCCAGGCATTTCGGTTTCCAAGGCGTCGTTTGAGTTCCAAAGCAAAAAGTTGACATTTACGTTCGGATTCCAATTTGTTCGAGTTTTGAGTTCTTTGAATTCAGAGGCACAACTGTATATATATATATATATATATATATATATATATATATATATATACATATATATATGCAAGCGAAGGTAGCGTAGCAGCTAGTAGCGACGCTTGCCACCCTCCACCCCCCCCCCCCCCCCCCATCCGAAGAATTTTGTGTTCGAATCCACAATAAGGCGACGGATAGTGGAGAATGCGGAGCAAACCGGAAGCAAACAGGTCTGGCGAACAAGGCCAACGTGCAGAAGTCGACGAACAACAAGAACATACAATCAAGGTTTACAGTTGGTAAACGCTGAGAAAATGAGGATATATATATATATATATATATATATATATATATATATATATATATATATTGTTCTACTGTATACGCTGTATTTATTCAAACTGTATGGAATTTATAATGTCTAGCGTATTGTTTCGTTATAACTAACAAATCAAAACCACTTATAGTTTTACGGTTGAGTAAAATGAAATACTAGAGGGCGACTGAAGCGCTATGAAGTCAATTAGATTTCATGTACAGTTTATTGAAGCAGCAAATTGTTGTGACAGTTCAAGCGTGTCATTCAGATGGACTTCGTATGTTCCCAGGACCGTCGCAGTTGAGCTGGAAGCCCATTTATTCTCCCTGAATATCCCAGCAACCAGGAGCCCTTTCGGCGATCAATAGTCATTTCCTGTCACTCAAGCGGTTGTCTCCCCAACCGGCAGCACTCGTTGCTTTGGCTTTGGAAGCCGTAGTTTGTTTTCCAGCTGCTGTCCAGATTTCGTGCAGATGTTGCTGGCTTTCGCCCCACCTCCAATGCCTGTCGCTTGTCTGCGAGATTATCTCGTTAACTATGTATTTGTTAACCTGTATTGTTGGCGCTGAAAAGTCACCCTTTAAAAGTCTAGCTGTTTTGGGGGATTAAGTTTCCGGCCATGAGTGGCGATAGTAATTCCGATCTCAGTAATGTCGCACAAAAAGATCACTGGATAAGCCGAGCAGCGTTTATAGCCTTTATAATTGTAGTGAAAGGGGGGGGGAGGGTAGGTATCTCCATGTTCAAGTGCGCAATAATAAGTATTGTTATTATTATTAATATTATTACTTTGTGCTGAATGACAAATTAAAAATAATAATAAATTCAAAAAATGTATAGACCAACACTCAGAAGCGAACATCTGTACATAGCTAGGGTGCTCTAAGTTTGATTGCAGATTACTGGGGGATGGAAGAGGTGAAATAGTCCTGTCACCATCTCTTTAAAAATTTTTCGTCATCAATCAAAAGGACCTTCACACAGTGTCGCTCATGTCACGGCATGCTGTTTCTCCAGCTTATCGTCAAGCCTTTTGTGCTTTCATAGCCATTACATCTTCAATGTCTTGTAACCACATTCGCGGAGGTCTGCTCTATCTTGTTTTCTGGAAACCGTACCCTTCATCGCTGTTCTGAAATGTACACACAATTTAAGACTGACGAATCAGCTTTGCGAAAATGTGGACTGGCACCTGAGACAACAGATCACATCTTTCAAGGCAGTCCCAAATACAGCATTTTCAGGTCAAACTTCTGGCCAAGAGAGTCACTGGTAGAAGACAAACTTTACGTTGCTAAGTGAATTACAGAAGACAATGATACTCAAACAAGAGACAGCAATGCAGATATAGATCATTTATTTCAAGTGAACAGTGGCTCTCTCCAGACTACTATCATGTTTAGCATGGCTTAAAAAACCTGAGTTTTCGGAACTTGATTCTAGCTTTCACCATCCCATCCTGAACTTACCTTTTCAGATTGTCTTTGAGATGACTCTTCTTCCCTACTTTTGACAGCAGGGAAGTTCTTGGTGTAAACGTTACGGGCACCTATAATTATAATTTTTCAAGAAACTGAAATGGGTATGTCGATTTACATTGTTGGAATGCAATCCACGTATTGACTCTGAACCACATATGTCACAAAACCTTCAGACAAGAGTCTTCAAATTATTGTTATAAAATATGTGTTATTGTTAAAGTACGCAAGACAGAAGGTTGTGAATAGACATGACTACCAACGCCACACAACATCGATTGAAAGAAAATGAAGACGAATTAGCTTCTGTGCATTTTTTAACTGCAAATTATTTTAGAATCTCTCATTATTTTAATATGTATCTAATGAAACGTAAGTAATAATTCTGTAGGTTACTATTTTGAGAAGGAAAGAACTTGACATGACAAAGCAAAAGTAGGGTGCCTATCCGCCATACTGACCGGAGCGACTTCGTAGACGAAAGGGAAACTGAGGCAATCATCGGTGAGAAAAGACACCGATCAGAAACATGAGAACGCTGAACAAACTGCATTCTGTAAAACGGAATGGAGGAATCCACTGCCAGCCAAGTGACACATAGTAATACTACATAACAATTATGAATGATAATGACAACTCTCACTAATCCTTATGACGGATAGGTAGACCTACTGTTGTTTAGTCGTATTAGGACTTTTTTGCTTTTTACAACAGTAAGCATTTGTATTCATATGTAGTCAGAAGGGATACAGTTTTGTAGTTAAGCTATTAAGCTGAGCATATTGAGAGACGCCGTGAATGCGAATTTCATTTGGAAAAACTTTAGACGAGTAGTTCTTAGTCTTCCTAAAGCGGCAACTCTTTAATACAGTTCGTCATGTTGTGGCGTCCCCTAACCATACAATTTTGTTCCGTTGCTGCTTCACAACTACAGTGAATATGTGTTTTCCGATGTTCTTTGGCGACCCATGTAAAAGGGTCGTTCGACCTACAAAAGGGTCGCGACCTACAGGGTGAGAACCGCTGCTCTAAGCTATTTGCGACACGGTTTGTGTTGTGAACTGCAGACTCAGAAAATGACGAGTGGTCTGTTGTCAGAGAATTGGTGGTACCCTGGGGGTACACTGCGCGATTAATCACTTGTGCAGTTACTGAAATTTAATGTAACTTCTGCTTTTGTTGACGAGCAACTGAATTTCAGGTTCGATCCCAGCTGCAGGCAATTTGCCAGTAGAACGTTTTGTTTTAGTTTTGACAGTGGTACCGAGATCTGACCGTTGAGAAAGCAAAGCAAAATACTGAAAAATTGCCTAGAAGAACCACAACAGCTAAAGAATGCTGGGCGTGGTTCTGCAACATCCTGTAAATGAAACACAACTAACAAAGTGAGAAGTAGTTCTCACTGCCAGTCCGGGTTGGTTCTGGGTTCTGCAACGTCATATAAAGGATACGCAACGAAGTGAGAAGTAAATGGTAATTCCAGGGTGACGGGTTCGATTCCAGCTGCAGACGATTTGGCAGCAAACCTCCTAGCGTTGTTTTCGAAGGTTGTATCGACAGCCGACCATCTAGTTTTTCGCCCTTCCCCCTTTTTCTGCTATTTTTACGCGTTCAGTGTTATGAAGGTCAGTGGTGTCAGCAATTGCTCGCCGTCATTTTGAGTATTTGCTTTGTGATAACCTGACCTTTTTCATTGTCACTAGGTTGCAGACGCCATATTGCGAACTAATAATCGAAAATTATTGCTATGGTTTCTTTTGCTTTTTCCTTAAATGTCATTTTGGGTTAAAAATTCAGCGCCACTTTTAACAAAACAAGAAATAGCGTTTCTTATATATTATAAATTAATGTTGCATTTTAAGTCAAACATGCAGCGGTCAATGAAGAACAGATAGATTCGTTTTCATGGTGTGAACGCTTTTTCTTAATTTATCAATGTCAAGCTTGATAATGAACTACATCTATTATATACGACTGTCTTCGTGATGAAGTCGTAAGCTTTGCTGGTAACCTGACGTTAGTTTCGTAATTTCCGTCATGGGTCCACACATGAGAAATATATATGTACATATATAAAACAGAAAAGACATGTATCTGTCACAATATCTCTTCCCCAAAAAAATTAATAGTAGCGACGTGACATTCTCACATGTCATGATGGCTGCCATTTCTTCGTCAGCTATGCTACTTTCAATTTTCAACTTTAAACTTTAAACATTATTATTACAATTACCTTTGGAACAGAGGAAATCATTCTATGTCACATGCTTGGATTTTACTGAAGAGGGGCTTCTCGCATGAATAGCTGTTTATAGGATTCTCAAGGTTAACGGACCCTATAGCATGTATATTTAATACTGGATCTTTTCTCCCATAGCGAACATTAACAGTGAAATTAATACCATGACAAAAGAAAATGTTCTGGCTGCCGCAGACGTAACTTCTCAATATGATTAAATGTCGCTGAAATACAAACTATGCCGTATAATTTTTGAATTCACCTAATCCGATTGGCGTATGAAGTTAATGAAGTTACAGTTGAAATTAAGCCGTTTTAAGATTTTCTGGTAGGGTATTTAATCTATATTTCCCCGATCTATCATCTTATGAATGATTTTCGGAAATTACCTAGAGATTCTTTATTATTGACATTAATATACTATCACAATATATTACAGAAGAAGCAATATAGCTGAAGGGCTGTAATTCAAGGGCTAAACAATTGTATATTTTAAGATTTTGAAAACTTTCTTCTTCTTTATGTCGCCGTCGGAACTGTGGCTAAGTCAATGCGAACGCTTCATAATGCCGGGATGCCGGGTTCGATCCCAGCTGCGGGCAATGCGCCTTGCGTTGGTTTCGACAGTGGTATCAAGAAAGCCCACCATCCAGAAGGCAATGGCAAACTACTGGACGTAAATTTGCCTAGAAAAACCACACAACAGCAAGGGGCCGTTGGGGTTGGTTCTGAAACGTCTTGTAAAGGATACGCAACAAATCTTTATGTCGCCCAATAAGCTATAAATGTTTTTTTTTTTTTTTTCTCAATATTTTCCTCTACATACCGTTGTGATCAGTGATTGTCATCTTTATAAGTCAAATAGACAAAACAGCGCGGCCAGCTTGATATGGAGAGTGATATCATTGTGTATTGTCCAACATAAGACCATAAATAGCAGATATTACGACAAAACAGCGTCAGTCCATTACACTGATATTTGGACACCAAATTACCAGTGTTGGTGACTGTGTTATGTTATTTGACACGTTGATGTATATTGACGCTTTTCTTCAAGCTCTTCTTATTAATAGTTTCTTGAAATGTTCTGTTTATCCCCATTTTAATCACTTGGGGGTGGGCAGGGGGGGGGGGGGTGTTTAATCGTCAGAGGGGAGTGAATTATACAGTATTTCCAAAGAGAATGTATGGGGTGGCGGGGGGTATTACATGAAAAAAAATTTGAAAACTAATGCTCGATATAAGCAAACAGGAAAGCAATTAGTTGAATATGATCATTTGAGGCTAAAGAGATGCAAGAGTCATTTTTTTTAATACTAGATAAGGAACATGGATTTAAGAATACATACTCTGTATTAGGTCATAATAAACGTATGGGGAGTTGCATGCTTAACTCTTCAGGTCCCAGTCAACGCACAATGTACGATCAGATGTTGACAATGAGTGCTAAACCACGAACCATTTAGCTAATGTTTTGTCTAATAATATTATAAAAGTTAAAGTTAGTTATGTATCCTTAATAATACGTTGCAGACCCGACCCCAGCATTTTTTTTTTTTTTTTTTTTGCTGTTGGGGTTTTTCTAGGCACATTTTGGTCTAGGAGTTTGCCGTTGCTTCTGGACCGTCGGCTCCTCGATACAAATGTCGAAACCAATATTATAAAACCTGGTCAGTGATTCTAACATTCCTTGGTTTCTGTTGTTTCTGCATTTATGACAATAATTCTTCCACCCGTTAATTTTGTTCACTGAGTATGTCATTAACTTGGAATTGCCTAGCTAAATTATGTGGTGTTTACAGAGCTAAATAGTGGTCCGAGTTACCTCCCCAGATGCTGTAGGACTTTTCCCGGCCCATTTCAGTTCTAGACACGACTGAAATTGCAGACTGCCACAGAATCAGATGTTTGAGGATACAGTGGTGACGAAAAATGGAACTGACCATCCCAACTTTTCGTGGTCCAGAAAATGTAAAGGCTTGACACTTCAAATGGGAGCCGCCGTAGTGTAGGCCGCTAGAAGCTCGCCTGCAGGTCGGAAGGAATGAGTTCGGGCCCTGACTGAGCCGAACCTATTTCAAAAATGACCTTGGCTCTTAGGTTGACCAGCCCTAAATGGATATAACGAGCCATCTTGGGAAGTAAAGGCGGCTGCGTTAGATTGACAACAACACACAAAATGTGCCCAATTGTCTATATAAGATCTCCACAGCGGTAGCAAGCATAACAGAAGTTTACCGATCTTCAGTAGATGGTCCCCGTCAACAATTGTTTCTACCCGTTATCCTTCTAGACAATCTCGGGAGGGGAGAGGGCGGAACTCCGTACTTCCTCCCTTTATCAGACAGTCGGATAAGTCGTGATGGTGATTTTTAGCAGGTACTTAGGTTGTGGTGATATATAAATATATATAACAACGCTGTGGTAGCAAATCAAGCGCTTACAAGCACGAGCTGAGTAACAAGTGGACGTTTGGTTTATTGGACAGACGTGTATTTATATAATATAGGTCTAGCCCGATATGCCTAATACGCCTAAAGGCGTGGTAAAGGATCATATGATTTTCTTAACACTTCAAAAACCCATTTGCAGCCATTTCTTGTTTGTGTCGCAGCTTAATCGTTCTTTCTGATAATTAATGCTTTCTGTTCTGTAAACTTCACAATGCTTCTAGCCGCTGCGTAGGTGAGCGTAAATCTAATGTTTAGTTTTTTTTTTTTTTTTAACATGGAGTGGAATTTTCTTTTAAATACTGGTCGAGTGAATATTTGGATTCATAGCTGTTGTAAATGACTAGATGATCAACAGCTGGCCCGGGGGTTAATGGTTCAAATCTGCATCCAGTGAGTCTTTTTTTCTGGGGGGGGGGGGTGCTGGTGGGTTTATTATTTTAAAAAATGACTTTGGCTTCCAGGTTGGCCCGGACTAAAATGGCTGTAAGATAATGTCATGGGAAGTAAATGCAGCCAGAGTACAGATGACCACAATATCTATCGAGTACCGATACTTAAAAAACACTTAACTCTGCTTAAGTACGAAATTTGATTTACAAGCTAAACAAAAAATGTGTAGTATGGGTGTACTATATTTATAACATATTAACATATGTATAGATGCATATACATGTATTTATGTGTATATGCACATACATGTATTAATGTGTGTATTATGTGGGTGTGAATGTGTTTAACATGTGTGTTATAATCATGTATTCAATCTCTCAGTTACTTGAATCGCTTCCAGTAGGTAACTTTAAAACCTGCTTTTCATTGGTCGCCTTAGTTGTCATCGCAGAAAATGTTGACCAATAACTAGTGTCAGCCCAAAGTAGTTTTGTGACACCAGTAAATGCCAATCGATAGTTTTTCACTGCCCGTGCTAATCATGAAATAAAACGCGCGGCGCGCTCGCACACACAAACACACATACACTCACAGGAGGTGAATATGAAATAAAAAGATCAAACATACACACACACACACAGGAGGTGAATATGAAATAAAAAGCACACACACACACACACAAGAGTTGAATAGGAAATAAAAAGCATACACACACAAGAGATAAGTGAGAAATAAAAAGGACACACACACTCACACACACACACACACACAAGAGTTAAACAGGAAAAAAAAAGCACACACACACACACACACACACACACACACAAGAGTTGAATAGAAAATAAAAAGCACACACACACACTCACAACAGTTGAATAGGTAATAAAAAGCTCACACACACAAGGGTTGAATAGGAAGTAAAAAGCACACACACACACACACACACACACACACACACACACACACACACACACACACAAAAGTTAAAAAGGATATTAAAAAAAACCACACATACAGACACAGAAGAGTTGAAAATGAAATTTAAAAAAGCACACATAACAGTTGACAAGGAAATAGAAAAGCACACATACACAAGAGCTGAATTGAAAAAAAAAAGCACATAAACACACACACACACGCACACGTGTTGAAAAGGAATTTTTTCAAAGCGCACACACACAAGAGTTGAATATGAAATAAACAAGCACATACACAAGCTGATAAGGAAATAAAAAAAGCACACACACACACACGCACACACACACACGTTCAATCGGAAATTAAAAAAGCACACACACACACACACACACACACACACACAAGCTAAATAGGAAATTAAAAAAGCACACACACACACACAAGCTTAATAGGAAATAAATAAAGCACACACACAAGCTTAATAGGAAATAAATAAAGCACACACACAAGCTTAATAGGAAATATATAAAGCACACACACAAGCTTAATAGGAAATAAATAAAGCACACACACACAAGCTTAATAGGAAATAAATAAAGCACACACACAAGCTGAATAGGAAATAAAAAAGCACACACACACACAAGCTGAATAGGAAATAAAAAAAAGCACACACACACAAGCTGAATAGGAAATAAAAAAGCACACACACACAAGCTGAATAGGAAAAAGAAAAGCACACACACACACAAGCTGAATAGGAAATAAAAAAGCACACACACACACACACACACACACAAGCTGAACAGGAAATAAAAAATGCACACACACAAGCTGAATAGGAAAAAGAAAAGCACACACACACACAAGCTGAATAGGAAATAAAAAAGCACACACACACACACACACACACACACAAGCTGAATAGGAAATAAAAAAGCACACACACACACAAGCTGAATGGGAAATAAAAAAGCACACACACACAAGCTGAATAGGAAATAAAAAAGCACACACACACAAGCTGAATGGGAAATTTAAAAAGCACACACACACAAGTTGAATAGGAAATTAAAAAAAGCACACACACAAGTTGAATAGGAAATAAAAAAGCACACCTGCAAGCTGAATGAGAAATTAAAAAAGCACTCACACAAGTTGAATAGGAAATAAAAATGAAACACAAGTTGAACAGGAAATAAAAATCAACACACAAGTTGAATAGGAAGTAAAAAAAGCACACACACAAGCTGAATAGGAAATTTAAAAAAAAGCACACGCACACACACACACAAGCCGAATAGGAAATAAAAAAGCACACACACAAGTTGAATAGGAGTTGACCACAAGACAAACCACGTAGACGATGTACATCACTATTCCTCAACCTTTTTACCACCCGCTGCTCACTAAAACATGGACAATAGTTTCGCAGGAAACGTGGCAGCTAATCAAACACACAAACAAACAAACAAAAACCTACATAGCGGCAATCTAATAAATCTGTAGTCGTCCAAAAAATTTAGAATTTTCAGCCTATGCAGCATCTGCCACTTTTTCAGTCAGTCAGTCAGCAGTATGTCCTTTGCAGAATCTTGCTTCCATAAGAACCCTTCTTGAAGGAAACTTCTTGATTGCAAGCAAGATGTCCCGCGTCCTATACACCCATCTCGAGATCATCGGCCTTATCCTGCGCCCATCTTTGAACTTCCTCTTTCTCTCTTCCTAGGCAATGCCCCTCCATTATTGTTCTCTCTAAGCTTTCGTGACATTTTAAGTGACCAAAATATTTAAATGTTCTGTGTGTTTTCGTCTTTGACAGCCAACCTTCTTCAATATTCAGTTCTTGAAGTATGGATGCATTTGTTCTTTTCTTTACTCATGATATTCTTAGAACTCGTAACATTTGTATCCAAAGGCATTTACGCACTGTTCAGCTTGCCAGTTCTTAGAGTCAAGAAAATCTCACAGGCATATAGCCAGAGAGTGGCTTTTGATTGGCAAAGCACTGTAGCAACATCCATTTAATTTGTATTTTGTTGTTGTGTGTGTTTTTATCACACTCATATGCCCAGGAGGAAAACAAATTGCTTTACTTCCTGCGTCAGTTCAAACAGTAGTGCAGAAGTCCGTCTTATAGATAACCACCTCACTTTTTTATGAAGTCCATGTTCTCATACATGCACAAGGCGACAATCACAGTAGGGGCAAAGTAACAGTTCATTGAAGCGGGTCTTAAACAGAAATAATCATTTCTCATAGCATTGTTTAAGGACAGGTTAAACCCCCAAATTGAATTTGATTAAATCTGTTGGAAACAATGCTTTCTATAGGTACATATTAGTTAAAGATTGATGGAAAATTAATTTTTGGGGCTAAAATCAACATATTTTTACCGATATTGACTGAAAATGTCATGTTTTATGCCGAAAATTGCCAAATTTGTATTTAACATTTGCAAGGATATTTCAGAAACTAATAAAGGTGGCCTAATGAAAATTTGCACATACATTTAACATTATATTTTAATTATATTGTGCTAAAAACTATTCATTTAAACTAACGGTTTAAAAGTTATGTTCATTATATCATACCATACTGTTTTCCCGAAAAAAATTAGGGGGTTAGGGTTACCATATATGAAAAAATGCAAAAAGTATCCAAGCTGTTGTAGTTATTTTAGTCCATTTCATTTTACTGATCCTTTTCTATGTGTGTGCCAAGTATGAAGACAATAGGTTAATAACTTTTTGAGATATTGTTCGCAATGTGATGAAAAAATGTCAAAAAAAAGGATTTTGAGAAAAATGCAAAAAAAGTAACTTACCATGCTGGTTTTCATAGTAATCCTTTACCTAATGAGCTCCTGCTGCATAAGAGTCATCTTTGGGGTATTCCCCAGCTGTGTGAACACTTTTTCTTGCTCGTTGTGCCTTCTTATCCATTTTATTTCCTTCTTCAGCTGCTCTTATGCGCGCTTGGTCAAATCGACGAAATGCGGAAATACTGTATCCACAGCTCAATCCTAAATTTTTTAGTATTTCAATCCTGCCCAGTTCCCCTTCATTATAGACAATAACAGCATCATTCACAGCTATTTCCAGCCTGTCTCTTCCAACAAATATAGTTTTAGGGCATCTATCCCAAATCAAATGATGAAATGCTTCGTTAGCATTTTGTGTTCCACCATGCAAACATTTTTGTAATAAATCATCATGAGAAAGATCCTCAAAAATAGGTTTGATTATCTTCATGACAAAGTCTGGCAGCTTATTTTTATTTTGCCCATTGCACCATATTCCACAGTTGACATGTATCCCTTTCCGATGTTCCCAAATGGCCCATATCGCTTTTTTCGTAGCCTCTAAATTTCCCACATTTGACCGAATTGCACCTCCATAGTGACCCTGAATTCTTTTTATTGCTGCTTTTGTCAGTCTTCCAACTCCTCCAATTCCTTTATAGACTCTACCATTTTCTACAAATGATTTACCTTTATTGGCAGCCACTTTATCTATGAGTCTTTTCCCCATCCTCTTCTGGACATGACCACAACATTCTAATTTCCGAACTGTTTTGCCACCATAGATAGGGGGTTCTGACTCCGCAATATTTTTGTAACTTTTTGAATCTCCATCTCCTAGATATCCAGTGTATGATAATCCATACTGAGAGATTGATCTTTCAAAGATTCTTTTTAGACCTACAGGTTCCATATTTCCTGCACAACCTACATGATTTTTCTTGCAAGCACTGTTGTGCAGCTCCTTCCATTCCGACAGCTCATCACCAGAATATTTCTTGCTCATCTTCGCACAAGCATCACAGTAACTGGAGAGGACCTCTACGTCAAGGACCTTTGCCGGTGCTTTTAGACTGACAGACAGACATGTGGAAACTCCATTTTTTGCTGGAAAATCCCCTTTGCTGCCATGTTCCATCACAGGAAACTGTCACATCATCTGACTGTTCGGCATCTTTCAGTTCAGATGCTGCCTTTCTCATGCTTGACTCAGCTACGTCCTCGTTGCATGAAGAATACGATCTCTGAATACTGCTGATCGAACACTTGAAACTGGCTGGGGCATATTCATGGCAGCCAAAAAGCGGCGACTTTTCTGGTCATGACAGCCGATGCCACACATGGCAAACTGGAACTGCAAATTAATATTTTCCTGATTTTTTAAAAGCAGTGTGTGTTTGCATACAGTGCACTGCAACTCAAGCTGTGAACTTATACCAGATAGCTGTTCAGAGACTGTAAATATATTATCTTTGTGCACATAACACTGTGGGCATGGAAACAGTTGAATAAAAGAAATAAGATTCTGGATATCAAACAGTCTTAGGCCACTAATACAAGTTTGATCATCAGCAGCCCCATCTGAATGGTAATAATTGCTGGAAAGTTTCTCAAATGATGATGATCTTTTAGTGTCTGAATGAATAACCATAGTGGCAATATCAGTGGAATTTTTTAAACGCCGTGAGAATATTTATATAGCAAAATATGATGAGTGTTAAAACTCGACATAAGGGTCTCAACAAAAAGAAAAAAACATATTTTTAGCTGCATCATTTTCCTCCCTCTTCTTGCATTCATGGTTCGAGAAATTAATATTCAGAATTGTGACTTGTTTGCAAACAAAAATCCAATTTTTGACATTGACATTCTTCTTCTTCTTTTTCTTCACTTCCTCTTTTACCGCTGTGGGTGTCGAGGGAGATATAAGATTCTGTTTCTAGCTCTTCTGGCTGCCTCGACCATAGGCACATCGTGCTGTTGTAGAGTTTCTCTGATGTTATCCTTCCATCTTGTTCTTGGTCTACCTCGTGCTCTACGTCCTTCCTCTCTTTCCATGTATGCTTTGTATGGTATGGTGTCACAAGGCATTCTCTCTAAGTGGGCAAACCATTTCACTTGCTGTCTTTGTATGTAATCCAGAATTGGTTCTGTGCCGACTTGTTCTCTTATGATCTCATTCCTGATCTTATCTCTTATGGTCACTCCTACAGCCCTTTTCAGACATCTCATTTCCGTGGTTACTAATTTTCTGTTATGGTTTGTTGGCAGTGACCATGTGACATTGACATTAACTAAAATAAATGTAATTTTGAAAAAAAAAACAAAACAACAACAACAACATGTATACTGAGGATGTATCGCCTGCTGTTACTGTGTTGCCTATTAGGTCGTGTATCATCAAAGATGTGTATCGTAGGTGTGTAAAAGACAGCCATTCTTATTTATAGACGACCTACAAAAACGATTCCTTCTCCTACCGTTGGTCTTAACTGGGGAGGGGGTGGGGAGAGGCGGGAGAAGTGATTGACATAGCAATGTGTTGTGGTTTACAACTGAGTTGTAATATCTGCGTCCGTTAGAACAACACACACGATTTTAATAATCTCCGAATAAGTAACCGTTAAGGTCTTTACAACTAACTGTAATGTCTGCGCCTTTTCAGACACAGATCCGATTTTAATAATCTCCGAATTAGTAACCGTTTACGTCTTTACAACTAGCTGTAATGTCTGCGCTTTTTAGGACAACACATCTGATTTTAATAATCTCTGAATTAGTAACCGTTTAGGTCTTTACAACTAGCTATAATGTCTGCGCCTTTTAAGACAACTTCTTCTTCTTCTTCTTCTTCACTTCCTCTTTTACCGCTGTGGGTGTCGAGGGATTTAAGACAACACCGCCGATTTTAATAATCTCCGAATTAGTAACTGTTGACGTCTTTACAACTAGCTGTAATGTCTGCGCTTTTTAAGACAACACATCCGATTTTAATAATCTCCTAATTAGTAACCGTTTACGTCTTTACAACTAGCTGTAATGTCTGCGCCTTTTAAGACAACACATCCGATTTTAATAATCTCCTAATTAGTAACCGTTTACGTCTTTACAACTAGCTGTAATGTCTGCGCCTTTTAAGACAACACATCCCAGTATAATAATCTCCGAATTAGTAACCGTTTACGTCTTTACAACTAGCTGTAATGTCTGCGCCTTTTAAGACAACACATCCGATTTTAATAATCTCCGAATTAGTAACCGTTTACGTCTTTACAACTAGCTGTAATGTCTGCGCCTTTTAAGACAACACATCCCATTTTAATAATCTCCGAATTAGTAACCGTTTACGTCTTTACAACTAGCTGTAATGTCAGTGCCTTTTAAGACAACACATCCGATTTCAATAATCTCCTAATTAGTCACCTTCCAGACATGTTTTTAGAGGGCAGTGGGTCTATTCTTTTTCTGCCCTGGAGGGGGCCCTGGTGCCCAACCAGACTATATCCAAGGCTGTTGTCAACTACAAACGTCTTGACAAGCACTAGTCCTACTTTGCCGGTGAAATTATAAAAAAAAAAAAGGGAAAAGGGTGTACGTCGCGATAACATAAAAACTGGAGGGAAGGAGTGGCAAAGGAAATGACTGTGAGTAAGACTGTCTTTACAGGACGTTGCAGAACCAACCCCAGCACTTTCTGGCTGTTGTGGTTTTTCTAGGCAAATTTATGTCTAGTAGTTTGTCGTTGCTCCTACACGGTCGGCTTTCGGTACCACAGTCGAAACCATCGCAAGACAAACCGTTCGCAACAGGGATCGAACCCGGCACCCTGGCATTACTAAGCGCGTTCGCAACGCCTAAGCCACAGACGCTGACGTAAATAAGACTGGGGGGGGGGGGGGGGGACAGTAAAGAAACAAGTGACGTATATTTAGTACCCCAAAAAAATGCATTTTTAAAACTGTTTTGGAGAGAAATTCTGAATGCAGTGGAGCTCTTGAGGAACAATGACAGAAGTGAGTAGATAAATTTGAGAGAGAGAAACGGCAGCCTGAGAGTGTATACTAGTGAGGAGACAATGAGTATTAAAAGTACATTCCTGCCAACGCTCATAGTGGAGACGGCGACTGATTAAACGATTGCTTGATTGGCTGACCGACTTATGCTATACATTTAGTTAACATAATGCGGGGCGGGCAAGGGGGGAGGGTTGCGTGGTCTTGAGGCATGGTATCGGCCTCCTGTGTTAGAAGTCTCAGGTTTAGACCCCGGTAAGGACTGGGACTTTTTTACGTGGACTTCTAGTAGTTTCCCCTGGTCTCCGGCAGTGAGATAAGACACCTGTGTGTATTGTTGCGCACGTCTAAAATCCCTTGGAAGTTGGAATCAAAAAGAGTAGCCTAACAGCGCTGCCCAGGCAAAATTTTGAGATAAAATCTACTCAAACCTTTTTCAAAATCCTCTCCGGTGATACAGAGCCCGTGCACTGCGCTGAGCTTCTTCTGACTCAGACTTGAATTAGGAGAAAAATGGAGCACTTGTGGGTTAGTACCCGTGTGCCATGATGTTGATCCGTTATTTAAACTTCAAACTGAACACAATGCTTGGACGCTGCCCACTCAGTCAACATCAGGATTCATATATATGTCGATGTATTGATTATCTGTCAAACAATGTCAACCCAACCTCTGGTGTTGTATGTTTAAAACACTGAACATTTATTTTCCTGGGTCTTTCCACGCTGAATAAATTAGGGCACAAAGGTTTTAATTATTTTTGGATAAATACTCAGCTACTTTTGGGTTCATTAGAGCTCGCGTCAGTCTTTTGTCTATTGTGAGGGCTGTCTGGTAGCCCCTAAAAGGGTTTAGTTTATTTCCAGCTACTTTGCTGACACTTCACCGCTTAGAAAGCAAGCTGTGAAGACAGCCCCGTTGCAAATTTCGCTTGTCGATTACGTTTCAACGGATTTTAATCAGACATCGTATTTAACTATGTCGCTGCCTAGTAATGGTGTGGCGAAATGGATTAGACGCTAACATGCATGTGGTAAGTCTATGAATCCTCATAAAGTCTATATATTTCGTTTCAATGTACCTGGGCTCCTCGGTCGATGCAGCTTAAAATTAGTAAAAGGAAGTGTCCTGAGTGGCAAAAGCGGCAGGGAGCATACTGACTACTTCAACTTGTTGTAGGAATAATTTTCAAGACAGAACTATTCAGATGGTTCGGACATCTATCGAGAGTGCCATAGAATAATGCGCCACACAAAGCCTTGTCACTTAAATACAATATAAACAGAAGTAGCTGTCGACCATACAATACACACACTGGATATATGGAAAATCTAAAGCTCTCTATACGACCAGTCACGTTGCACACACCAAGCTCCAACATATTCCTCTATTTAGCATGACACTCCAAGACGTAAGAGTCAGCCGAGAAACGAAATAAAGAAGAAATATATGTTTGCAAATGAATACAGGTTTGCAAATGAACCTGGAACCTGCATTAGGCCGACAGCTCAGTGAAAAGGGCGAATGCCTGTCGCGGTTGGTTGGTGATTTGCTCTAATGCATCAGAAGCGTTGTTTATTTGACAGTTGATATTAAATTCTTCCCATCAATGAAGAGTAGTATTTCAAAGAAAGTATTTAATCTACGCATATAAATAAGGAATTAAGTTTTATTATTCCAACGTTTGACTACAAATGTGGACGTTTTATGATTTATGGGCTGTGTTATTTAGACTGTCAGAAAGGGTGTGGCTCTACAGTTTAAAGTTAGTTTTAAAACGCAGTCCACTCCTGCTTATTGGTGATAGGTTTGAATCTCTTTTATGTCAAATCTTTATGCATGCATGTACTGATTTGGAAGTCCATGTATCAACATCCTGTATGTAGTACATAATGGGGTGTGGGGGGGGGGGGGGGAATGCACAAAACAACATAAATTGAAGTTTCGGCAGGAGCCTTTCTCAAAATGAACTGATCTACATAACAATAATAAAGGGGAAAGTACTCCAACCACCAAGAGGTCATGCGAAAAACTATTTTAAAAAGAAAGCTATACAGAATGAATAAAATAAAATAAAGGAAGGCTAGCAGAATAGTCGTGAAACTGATAATGATAGTATATAAAAATATCAATAAAAGTGTACTAAAATACAAATGTTAATGACCAATAACTGGTAATGATAAGAGATCTAATAAAATAATAATATGAAATAAACTAAAATTAGCATAAAAATAATACCCCAAAAAAAATGTGAAAAATGTAAAACTGTTTAGATGAAGGTTTGCTGGACATTGATGCCTCTTGGACTTAGAATACCTAGATTGTGGATGAGGCGATTTTCTAACAAGTCATTTACCGAATGTCGCTTCCATCTATCTTCACCTGAATGAAACTTGGTCACTCCCTAGCTTTTACCGCCTAGTGCAGTTTCCTGCCCAAGGTGCCTGTGTCCATTTTCAAGCTGGTCGGTCCCTACCTCTCTTTCTAAGTACCATAGCTAAAGTTATTTGCGTATGCTTTACTTAACTTTGCAGAATCAACCCCAGTATATACTTTTTTGGCTGCTGTGAATTTTCTAGGCACATTTACGTTCAGTAATTTGCTATTGCTAACTAAACGGTGGACTCTCAATGCTACTGAGGAAAGCAATGCAAGACAGTGCTGCCAAATCGCCTAAAGCTGGGATAGAACTCGGGACCCCGGTATGACGAAGTGCGTTTGCAATGCCTAAGCTACAGAACGCTGACTGTACCGGCACTATACTCTCCATCTGTGTTTTCGTCTCTCTGTCTCTCTCTCTATCTCTCTCTCTCTCTCTCTCTCTCTCTCTCTCTCTCTCTCTCTCTCTCTCTCTCTCTCTCTCTCTCACACATATACAAACATAATCTCTCTCTCTTCTATCTCATGATCACTCTTTGTGTGGTTGAATATAAGTGTTCGTTTTATGTATTTGTATGCATGCATAAGTTTGCTTCTCACTTGATTATACGTCTCAGTTCAAACTGCCCACTTATCGTATTTATTTCACTCCACTGAGGCACTTAAATTTGGAATATTAGTGCACATAGAACAAATCCACTCTTGTTGCGCTATCACTAGCATGTTTGTGTACAGGTGGTGTATCTGTAAAGACCGCCCACAGCCATGACGTCCTACAGGCCATGGGAGTTTCTGGTGAAGTTCCGCAACTCCCGCCGCTTAGTGCTGGTGATTGTGTTTGTTGCTTTGTTCCTGGATAACATGCTGCTGACTGTTGTTGGTAAGTTGTGATTTGTATCGTGTATGTAAACGTAGCGAATGTGTCTTTCTTCTTCTTCTTCTTCGATCCTTCTGTCAGAAAACTTATATCAGGAGGCCGGTAGCCTTTATGAAAGCTATCGTGCAATCCATATCCTCTTGTGTACCATACAGTTTTGTCTTCATTGTGGTTGGAACAGGCCAGATTGCGTCTCTGTTGTCAGCATACAGTTGACAGTGTTGGAGCACATGCTCAGCATTTTCGGGTGCCACGCTGCAGGGACACGTCTCCGTATTTCCTACACCGAAAAATTTGAACATATGTTGACGAAATCTGTTGTGCCCTGTCCTTAGTCTGAATATAATAGACTGTCCCTCTCTAGAGAGGCGATGAAGTGAGTCTTGGGGAGAAAATCTGGTGTGGGTATCCAGCCACCTTTCTTGGATACTAGATTGTATTAGTGTTTTCATCTCTTGGTGGGTTAAGTCGCTATTTGGTTGTACCATGTCACTGCCGCTTCTGGCCAATCTGTCCGCTATTTCATTGCCTTCCAAGCCACAGTGACCTGGAATCCACTGCAGTACAGATTGTTCTACTGAAGAGCCTAAGTAAATCAGCTGTTGCGTCAAGTCTACAAACTGAGTGTCTTTTGGGTTAACAATTGCTTGTAGAACTGACATAGCATCAGTCAGAAAGACCACTCTGCTATATTTGCTGTGCTGTTGTCCATTCAGGAAAGAACATGCTGCTAGAAATGCTTCTGCCTCTGCTCTGTAATTGGAGGAATATGAACCTGTTGGTACAGCCTGGTTGATTTTTAAACCATTTGGGCATTCTATGTATATTCCTCCTCCTCCGTCTCTTACTGCTCTCTTGGCTGAACCATCTGTATACACTCGAATCCAACTCTGGTGTGGGTAAAGTCTATTGATCTCTCCTTCTGTAGTTGATTTCATATCAGTGCTGCTCATTGATGATTTGGAGGAGACCCCTGTTACAGTGGTTCTGACTGTTGGTAGGCTATCCCTAAGCCAAGCGGGGCAGTCGTTGTAAGGTTTAAGTGGAACATTTGGTATTATAGGAGGGAGTTTAAGGACAGCGAGCTTGGCATTTGCGTTCTTAATAAAGCAAGTTCTCTTTAGTCTAGCCTTCTGGGGTTTCTGTAGTCGGCTGTACATGGGTTGTTCTTGAAAGTGGTGGTATTTGGAGAGCTGGGTGAGGATCTTTGTGTCTCTCCTATCTTCCAGATTATGGAGACCAGTAATTGTTTCCATATCTGATATGGGCGTGGAGCGCATTGCCCCTGTCATAATACGGAGAGCATGGTTTTGGATCTTTGAGACTTTCTGAAAATTTGATTTAGCTGCTGTGCCCCAAGCAGCTATTCCATATTCTAGTGTTGGCCTCACATAGCCTGTATAGGTCCTCTTAAGGACATTGAGGTTTGCCCCCAGTCTGTTCCAGCTAACTTCCTCATCAGTTGTGTTCTCTTGAGTCCCTTGCTCTGTGTCTTTTCTATCTGTTTTCTCCATGTGAGTCTTGAGTCAAAGGTTACTCCTAAATATGACGGTGAGTCATCATGTATCAGTGCCTGGCTGCCATATCTAAGTGAAACTTTCTGGGGTTTGGTAGAGAGACTGAAAATGGTGTGTGTGGTTTTGGCCCCATTTACAGGCATGTACCAGCTATTGGACCACCTCTCTAGAGTTCCGAGGGATTCTTGAAGCCTTGTCTGTGCTTTTTCAGTGTCCTCCTCTGAACTCAGTAGCGCCAGATCATCGGCATACATAACGGCTTGAACTCCATTACAGAGGGTTGATTTTATGTCGTTAATGTAAAATAGGAAAAGAATTGGGGACAGAACTCCGCCTTGTGGAACTCCATGTGTCATTGAGACTGATCTGCTCCTTGAACCCTGTATCTTGACTCTTGCAGATCGATTTTCAAGATATTTTACATTCCACCCAAGCATGTGATGGGATATTCCATTTTCAAGTAGCTTTTGTTTCAGCCCATTTTTCCACACTTTGTCGAAGGCCTTTTCCATATCCACCCAAACTGCAATAGTGTGCTTTTTTTCCTGAAATGCATCTTCAATGTGTTGAGCAATAAATGTAATTTGGTCTTCTGTTGATCTACAACATCGAAAACCTGCCTGTTCCTCCATTTTTGACGTTTTTCTCTAGGAACCAGGTCAGTCGGTTGTTCAATAATCTTTCAAATAGTTTGCACACACAGCTAGTGAGGCTGATGGGTCTGTAGCTGTCTGCGTTGTTCTTCGGCTTTCCTTGTTTCAGGATTACGAAGATTTCAGACTTCCTCCAGGCTGGAGGAACTATACTAAAAATCCAGCTGGCATTAAAGATGTTTAATAATTTCTTTTTGGCACTTAGATCCATGTGTAGTAACATATCATTCGTGATTTTATCGGGGCCAGGGGCTTGGTTGGATTTCAGCTGGTTAAGTCCTGTGTTAAGTTCACTCATTGAGAATTTATCTGTCATGATGCTCTCTGCTGGTTTACTCTTGCTGGCCTCCTCGAGTTCTTTTATTCTTTGTACTACCTCATCTTCTCTGGACTTTTCTATATTAATATCACTAACAGATTTAAACTGATTTAAAAGGATATTTGCAGCATCGTTTCCAGATCTGATCTCATTGCCCTCATTTATTACTATTGGATTGGCTTGTTGGGCTTCTCCATTTAGACACTTGACTAGTTTCCAGAGTTTGGACCCATCTTTTTCAAAACTTAGGCTCTTGGTTTTGTCTTGCCAGCTCTTCCTAGTTGCTTGAAGTGTTTCTTTTTTTAGCTTAGCTTCTGCTGCTTTGTAAGCAATGTTGTTTTCTACCGTTGGGTTGCTTTCTACTCTATCTCTTGCTTCTGAGAGAGTTTGGTGGAGGTCTTGAATTTGTTGGGACCAAAATGGGATGTAATCTTTCCTTGAACCCCGAGGTATGGTTTCTTTGGCTGCTTTTAATATAGCTTCTGTAAACTCTTTTACTGATTTAGCAACCTGACTTGATTTGCCGTTTACATTTATCGAGTATACATCAGCAAGGTTAGCAAAACTGTTCCAGTCAGCTTTCTTGTAATTCCAACGAGGGGGCGGCATCGAATGAAGGCCTCTCATATTTAGAACAGAAATCAGGATCGGTCGGTGGTCACTACCTGCTAGTTGGCTGAGCACCATTTTATGTATGTTACTTGCTGAGTCTAACGTGGCAAATGTTAAGTCTGGGCGGCTGGTTGAAAGCCATCTCCTGGAGAAAAAAGATGGGGAGTCATCTGGTTTGTTGATTAGCTGGAGTCTGGCATATGTCTGCCAGTCCTCCACTTCTTCTCCTCTGTCGTTGAGCTGTGAATATCCCCAGCTTGGAGAGCAGCTGTTAAAATCTCCTAGAACGATACAGTTGTCATCTGGGATTCTCATGTTGTATAATGAGAGTTCTTTGCTTGGCGGGCAGTAACAATTGTATAACACAATTTCCTTGCCTGCAATGTGAAGCCTGACACCCATGATCGCAGACTCCTGTTTTGTGTCCACTGTAAGACTAGCTGCTGGGATGCTGTTTTTTACAAGGATGAGGACTCCTCCCTTGGGACCATTTTCTCTGTCCTGTCTGAAGCACTGGAAGCTTCTAATACAGAATCTGTGCTTTTCTGACAGGTGTGTCTCCTGTATACAGGCAATATCAATATTTCCTTCTGTAAGATGTTTTGTGAGTGCAGCTTTTTTGTTGCGGACTCCCTCTGCATTCCATTGTAGAATCCTCAGAGCGCACACGTCTTCTTCGTCCATCTTGTCCCTCTGATAGATTTATAATCTAGGCTGTTTTTCCAGCTTTGCGAGTGGTGACGTTGTACAGTTGCCACTTTTAAGGTAGGGCTCACCGTAATATGTTTCACTGAAGTGTTAAAGATTAAACACCACAGTCTTCATTCCTGCTAGGGTTTTCTGACATTCAAGAAGGTATGCGTGACGTCATGTTTGTGGGAAAATATTCTCCCACACTAGCTGTGCCTTTCGACCTGGCGTCTCCGTCTTCAACGTGCTTTTCTTTTAGGATGTGCTTCCTTAGCCCGTAACCAACCAAGGCCTGACCACCGGGCAGTGGTAGTTTAGTTTCAGAGTATCCTTCTCATAGGTGGGCCGCTGTCCCCAGCTATCGAGTCCCACCTACCCGGGGAAAAAACCTAATTAAATTTTTAACGGCATCCTGTGTTGGCGTGGCAGCGCTTCACCAGTCCGGTTGTATGCCACTGTGTGTACGCCCACAGGACAATTACTGTCTAAAATGCCATAAATCCATGGGGCCAGGTGAAACACAATCGGGCCTGTTTGTGCCCCGTTGGCAACAGAGGCTTCCGTTGCTGAAAACCTATTATAATACACTATATTCCATTTTTAACGAATATTGATCTACAAAGTCACACAAAAACTATTTCACAGTAAGCCCGACGGAACAACGGTCACAGTGATATAAAAATTATCCTCAGATATCCAATGCAACAGGGCTTAAAAAATCTAAAATGATGGGAGCGAGAAAACACGTCCTGTCCCTTGGACAGTCCGGAGTGTCTTCGCGAATGTGTCATTAGTGACCATTCGGTGAGTTAGTCTTTGTTCTTGAGTATAGGGCAGAGATCATAGCTCTCCATGCCTGGCGGTTCGTTGCCACCTGTTTTAGATCTTTGATGTTCACTGGGCCCATATCTTAGCCTTCCCTGATGATCGTTCTGCGCAGTGTCTTTCTTGGTCTGCTGTTTCGTTTCTCTTCCTGTGTCCATACGATGGCTTGATGGTGGAGTCTGGTCTTATACCATTCTGAGTGCATGGCTGATGTAGCTCCAGCGGCGCTTTCCTATGAAATTTGATACGTTATCTTGCTAGATCTCTTGTCTCATTTGCTTACTGTTTATATTATTAGAGCTACCGTTGCTTTCCAACTACACGCACTAGCAAAAGTTAGAACGACAAACATGATCTGGTTAAGGGCGTAGGCTCTGTTAGGGTGGGCGGAGGAAGATATTTAATGCAAGAATCATATTTTGTATAAGACCAGTCAGTACTCGAAAACTGAATGCTTCAGACATGTAAGAATACTGACTGTATGCTACGTAATAACCTCTCTTCACAATCGTCCCCATATGGGATGCAATTTTTTGTTAATTGAAACCTCTCCTTGGCTTTTGCCAGGGCCCCTAAATATAGCCGGTCCATAAATGTCGCCTTAACGGCTGAAAGTGGTTCCTGGGACCTCTCCATAGGCAATCCATAGCCGCATGGTGGCACTTTGTGTCACTGGGTTTTTATCGCTTGTGTGATGTCCTGGTGGGGTACAACAAGAGAGAGAGAGAGAGAGAGAGAGAGAGAGAGAGAGAGAGAGAGAGAGAGAGAGAGAGTAGAGAGATCAATGGTTTTGCCAGTTGGCATTCTGATGTGAACCTAACTGTATGGATTAGTCGAAGACACGCGTGTAAACACAGACATCGTAATGGTCAGTCCCTTTCTTGTCTACAAAAGACAGAGAGGACGACAAGAAGAAAAAAAAGCATGTAAAAAATAAAAAAAACATTGACCGTTGCTTACTGACACCAAATAACTCTGTAGAGGAAAAAACAACAGAAGAAGCAGACTTAGAAATACTTGATTACAGAATCTGACTGAAGAGACAGTTCCTGTATATTCACAAACTGCAAGTAAATTACATCTGATCAACAAAGAAGGAGGAAACTGATCAGTCAATTACATCTGGTGTCCAACAGCACAGTGTAAATGGACTTATGATGCTGATAGGGAATGAGAACTTGATGCGTACTATGGCTAAAGTAATTCTAATCGTATTTACTTCCCAGGATCCCTGTGTGTTGTCCGAGTTCCCATTGTTGGGGATGGGTGGGGGTGAGAAGAATAGACGCACTGCCGCTAAAAAGCATGTCGTAAGAGTCTACTAATTAGGAATGTTTCCTTCGAAGTCAGAGTGCATCTGCCTGAGAGGCGAGGAACCAACAGTATGCATACAAATAAGCTAGATAAATAAAAACGAATGTGCAAGCGAAACTCAGGTTGTGGAATAAGACTAAAGTTCAGAAGTGAACGAACAACCAGGAATTTACGCCGGATTTTACAGCCGGTGATTGTAAAGAAGAAGAAAACTCCCCTGGGTCTTTCTTTGTGTCCATTAATGCTAGGTGGATCTGGGAATCCTAAGTCGACTTTAAAATTTTCCTGATGTGGATTTGAGCCCAAAAAAACTCCAGCACAGCAGTCGAGCGGCTAGCCGCTGCGATGTCCTAGCTACCTGTTACCATTTAGTTCACTAAATTTGCACACAAAACAACGGTTTTGAAATCCCATGCTATATTTTAGCAGATTTTTTCCTACCACAGGCAGGCCTTGCTACTGACACTCATCATTGTCATATGGTGCGATTTACATGCCTGTCTATAGCACATTATAATACTATCATCTGAAAACACAGAAGGTACCAACACAGAACAACAACAACAACAGCAACAGTACTATCATAACTGAAATTCTTTGCTGGTTCTTGAAAATGTGGATGGAGCGGTTATGGGAATGTCCCGAGAGCTTTCGTGTAGGTTCTTAACTCATTCTTCTGCTGACACTGTTACTAGTATTGCTGCTGCAGTACACAGTACACTGTTACTAGCTGTGGGCCTAATGCTTTAGTACTGGTACTGCTCTGGGTGGGGATAAGAAACAGGATAGGGGAAGGAGGAGGAGGAGAAGAAAATGAATAAATAGAAGAAAATCAGACAGATGATGATGATGCTAATGATGAATTGGAAGAGGGAGAATAACAACTGAGATAAGTTTTAAAAAATTTAAGATAAGATGAATACAGCAGTAAGGGCCTTACTGTATGGTACATATTGAATGTATGGAAACGCTACAGGGTTAGAAGCTTACAGTGGATCTTCAGACTCCACACTCGACCTCATGAAATGTAATTGTGTTTAAAACATGTAATATTTCTTTTATTTATTATTATTATTTTCAGTTCCCATTGTGCCCAACTTCCTAAGAAAAATCGAGAGCCCCTATGTTGAAGTAAACAGATCAAAAGCTGAGCTAGGAATAACTGAAGCACCGGTTGTAGAACTGAGATGTATCAACGCCAATGAAAACGACACTGAGCCATACACGTCTCTGCCTAATTTCTTGTACAAAAAAGTTCCCAGCTATTATGTCCGGAGCATGGGCCAAGTCTGCTATAATGAGACCGTGTGGCGTAACCTGTCCAATGAGTTTATGACGGTGACCGAACGATCTCCCAGGCATGCAGACCTCGATGCTGAGAATGTTGAAGTTGGATTTATGTTTGCTTCTAAAGCCATCATGCAACTTCTAGCAAATCCATTCATTGGGCCGGTTACAAACAGGTATATATACATTTTGTTGGTAACAAAATCGCTGGCTAATTGTGTGTTTCTGAAAGAATTTTGTGTTTCAATGCCCTTCTTTAAGAGCAGATAGCCGCTGTTATTATACCTTCTTTTTCATTAAGTCATCTTTGAGATTATTTGCTGTCCAGTAACAGTCATCAAAGGTAGTCACAGATGACAAACAATTCAATTTCATTTTGTCCAAGCCTATGCTGGCTTAAGAGGAAATGAAAGAGCTGATAAATTTGAGGACAGGGTTACAGTAATGGGCGGTCGAGCACTACACCATGATGAAAAATTGAATACTTTATGTTTGGTGATGAGCCATTACAGGACTGAACAAACAAGTGTAAACAAATGAGCCAGGCTAAACGAGGTAACTAGGCATGAAGCCAAAGAAAAGTGTTCACGTCAGCTACATTTTGTTAGATATACTGATGAGGGGGTCTAAGCAATTACTAAATCAGTGGTTTTATATGTAATGATGATGATTTGTCCACTAAAAAACTAACTGTTTTTTGTCCCCCACATATTTCGGTCTTCCACTGCCTCACATGCATAATACCCCCCCCCCCTCCCATTCCCCATGTTGGTTCTGGGCTCCCATTGTGGGGGGGGGGGGAGAATAGACCACTGCCTCCCCAAAAAGCTTGTCGTAAGAATCAACTAAGTGGGGGTTTCCTTTAAAGTCGAAGTGCATCTTCCTGAAAAGCAAGGAACCAACAACCTGCATGCAAATAAGTCAGATGTTTAAAACGGACGTGCACGTAACACTCAGGTTCTGGAACAAGTCTAAAGTCCAGTGGTGGATTACCAGCCAGAATTTCCCGCCGGAGTTTACATTTGGGAAACGCAAAGAAGAAGATAGTTTTTGTTCCATATAAAGTCACTGTCTCTATCGTCCTCACGTGTAAATGACTGCAGGTTATACCTGGACGGTGTAGCCGTTACGGGTGCCCTAATTATAAATTCTTTTGAGATTGAGCGAGGTATCTGGGGTCTCACTTGTTGGTCGGTCGTCCAGGTAGGGATGTTTGAAATCACAGGATGGTATTTTAAACCTCTAGGTAGCAGTCCGAATAGGACAAATAAATCTATTCATCAAAATTCGCATCCAAAACTGCTATTGGTATGCTCGACACACTTATTTCGACTGGTCTTACTGCTTTGAGGGGTGACTTCAAAACCACTATTTCAGGAAATAATTTAAAAATTGTATTTCACCATATTCTCGACCTGCTTCAAGGAAAAAAAATCACTACCTCATTTCCACGTCTTCTATGTGTCAGTGTGTGTGTGTTTTTTTTTTTTTTTTTTTTTAAATATGTCAATATTTTGTTTACTCATATACACAAAAATGTGAATTGTTGTAATATTAAGCAAACAATCTAAGTAATATAAACTCTTCACTGAGAAAATAAATTCGCGTGGTTAGAAACAGTTAAAGTGGAAAGATATAACAACAGTCTTAAATATGAAGAATATAGACGTCATATTACAAAGAACAAGGATGAGTGTGGCTGGAAGAAAAAAAAATATACTTTACAGTAGTTTACTAAGAAAAGGAATAAATGTAGCTTGAAAAAAAAAAGAATCGCAAGCAAAAACAGTCTTAATTATGCAGAACAGACATGTAAGTTAACATAGAAATGGAATAACTGTGACTTGAAACAAGAAAGTGAAAACTAAAACTAACATATACAGTGGAAAATCGCTTAACGAGCATAATTCGTTCCAGAATCATACTCGTTATGCGAAACAATTGTTCTCATATAAATGAATGTAAAATACGATAATGCGTTCCATGTCGAAAAAAATACTCTCAAAATGCTATGTATAACTTTTATTCATAGAAAATTATATACATATTGTTAAGGAGAGTGAATCATCTTCATCTTTTCTTCAAACGGGGAACGAACCCACCTGGAATGCGAATTCGATTTGCAGGAACAAAAAAAAAGAACAAAAAGTCGAAATAATTAGGATCCAGAGACATTTGTTTTTGCCGACGCTTCAAAATTTGGCGAAAATGCGACACAGCATTAGCATTAAATAAATTTAATAGTGGCACATAGCCACTTTCTTTTTAGGGTGATGCTTCTTAATGTAAGATGCAACAGTTTGCCATGCTTTCAGCATTTCTCTTACCTCGCCAGAAGATTGTTGGCGTTCTGTTACCTCCTCCTCCTCTGACAAACTTTCCTCCAAAACTTGTTGCTGTGAAACACAAAGCCATTCCATAAACTCTTGGGTGGTCAGCTCGTGGCTATGCTCTTCCACAAGCTTTTTGATATCACTGTTATCCACACACAATCCCATGATAGTGGCCAAAGACACAATATCGTTGACTACAGGTTCTACAGGTACGGTCTCGAACCTCTCAAAGTCACAAATCGACAACGCTCTCCGGCCAAAGCTTCTTCCAAGCAGAAGTTAGGGTTCTCTTGGTA